>JAHRHZ010000275.1:8163640-8193218 GCA_024137785.1 Ginglymostoma cirratum
GGCCAGGCAGCATCAGAGGAACAGGAAAGTTGATGTTTTGGGTCGGGGCCCAAAGAAGCTGATGCTGCCTGGCCTGCTGTGCTCCTCCAGCTCCACACTGTGTTATCTCTAACTCCAGCAGCAGTTCTTACTATCTCCATTTTAAAATTTGATTTCATTAATGCAGGAAAGTCAAAGAAAGACAGACTATCTGAGCATGCCATTTGTGGCTAAGCTACAGTCGTACTTTTATACAGAGTTTAGCTTTAGGCAAGCTTCATAAAGTTTTCTTTAAGTTCTTGGCATCTTTAACACTTTGCTGATTTTCAAAGTTTTCTTTCAGAATTGATCTTCTCCATTTTGCTAACTGTTGCACCCCAGTGTGTGGAACTGTACATTGTTTCTTAAGTAGATGTGCAGCAAGTTTTTAAAAATTCAGTTTGCTTTCTTGGTGAAACTTGAGTTTAGTGCTATGATGCCTGGCAATTGTATGAGTCAGTGAAAATTATTTGCGTTTTGGCTATTACTAATAGTATCGCTCAAATTTATCAAAATGAGATACTAAGGAGTAGACCACAATTTGAAGAAAAATTTAACTTTGTGACACAAACTTTCAAAGTGGGGAAACTATTGGGAAAAAAAGGGCCCTTGTCCCTTGATACTTTCTACCCTGAGGACGAAACTCTTGTTTTTTGCTCCACCTCTACTTTAAACTCTTCATATACTTTCAACAAACATGCTTTTGCTATGGGTTTCCTCCGAAATGTAATTTCCAAATGCTTGAGCAAACTATTGTGAATGGTGCTCAACTTTATTTCTTTGCCTTTTGCCAAGGGTGTTTTTAATAGTTTTCCATGATTCATGAGCAGTTGGCCAGTGTTGAGTGCACTACTTTCTTCAACTGGTGCAGCATATTTCAGTAGTTTTAAGGATAATTGACTGAACAAAGCTCCATAGGATTCAAACCAATGCTTGAATTGTGGGGTGAACAGAGTGACAAGAGAATAATTACAGTCTTTTGTATTTATCCCATTCCCTACTAATTAAGTCTGACATTTAATGGCATTTTCTTTTTAACATTTTGTTGATTTTTGTTGCCTAAAATTGATTTAACTTTGGAAGACTTGTTAGTAATTTAACTGTTAAGGACCAGTTGCAACATTTTTTTTTGGCCCTTCATCTCCTCTGGGACTGTTGAACGTCTTTGGGACAAATGGATTTCAATTCAAAAGGCACTTGCACAAGTGCTGGGGCAAGAGGGGGTTGTACCATTAGGATAGACTTCATATGGACCTATGCTGAAATCAGTGCTCTGCAAGTTGTATAAATGGGCTATGCCAGGGGCTTTAATAGGCTGTGTGGAGGCTTTAAGTGAAGTCATGGTGGAGAGGGTTCATGTCAGCTGAGATTGGATCAGTTCAGAAAAGGGGGAAGGCAATAGTACAGAGTAGCCAGTGATTCCCTTGAATGACCTGAACACTCGCTTTTTACAACCTACATTACATAATTTAAATATTTTATGGAGCTTTTTAAGTTTGGAATTTGGAAGAATATTTTAAGTTAATTGGTAGGAGCAGAACTTTGCATTTAATTACACAATTGCAGAACTTCATTATTGAGCGTTCAGATTGTTCTGGAAGCAGTAGTTGCAGTATGCATGCAGTGTTCAAAACTACAGTAGTTAAGATTCAGTTTCAGGAGAGTTCTCTATTTATAATGACCCAAAAAGAGCCAGGAGATATAGAACCAACCCATTATATTGAATTTTAAGTCACTCATGAATTTAAAATATACGATACACTTGGGTAAAGTTAGTTCACACTCGTTTCAACCTTGCTTATGTGACATTGGGAATGTATCTACAAACTTTTGGAAAACCATATGAAACAAAATGAAAAGTGATGGGCAGATTTTTTTTCAGGAGCCATTTACTGCTTGCTACAGTTTGGTGGTAAGGTGATATTAGTGTATGTGTTCTTGACCACTGTTCGATCAAAATGTTTACACCTACTATGGTTTTGGATTAATGTATGAAGATGTTATAGGCTGCTGAACAAAATGCATAGTGAACAAGACTCTGCTATTTGAGAACAACCCAGGGAAGTATATGTTTTCTGGTATTTGAGCAGGTGAGCAGGTTTCTGGATTTAAAGGAGAATTTTTATTTGTGTTGGATGGTTTAACTTGTTTGGATTTAGGTTTCTGCATGAGATCATGAGAATGCAGAAAACATTACTGGGCAACCATTTGGTAATTATTTAATTTATTGCCTTATTTCGTTAGGTTTTTTTAACCTCCCCCTTGGTTTATTTCCTTCTGTCTCTCAGCCTTGTTCTTGTTCTGGGTTTTGAAGATTTTTGTGATTGACACAAAAAGACTTATTATCTGATTTTAATTTTCCTTTCTTAAATTAGTGTAGTCTGTAAGATTCTGAAAATGCAATGTGGGAAAGCTAAGCTCGACGAAAGTTGTTTTTAATCTTGCATCGTAGGTTGGCATGGTTCAACGGTCTGAAACAACAATATATCAGGCCTTTATCACTTTATTTTGAACACATTAATAAATGATTGAACTTAGCAGTACTTCTTTAAATGATACTGGGCAAATTATGTCTCTAAATTAGATTTAAAATGCGCTATGTTTAATAATGATTAATCTATTAGTGAAAATTATCATTTGGTATTGGATGATTTTGGTATTGTAGCGACTTCTAATGAGTTCATTGATTATGTTAATATGAATTGAGGCAGATTATCTATTGTGTAGTGACTGAGGTTATGAATGTGCTATCTTTTACAAAGCTGTATAAATGGCTGACGTTATTAGATTGTGCCTATGGCCCTTTTTCTGAAGGATTGTATCCACTATCATTACACTCTTGGTCAATGCTAACACATGGCACAGTTTTGAGCATGCCAGAGTCTCTCCCTGTCCATCTTCCTCTCTTTTTCCCTTTCCTTCCTTTTATCATCCTTATCTCTTCCTCTGTCCCTGTCTTGCTTCCACCTTCCCTGTTCCATTCTCCCACACGCACCCATCCCATCCATCATGTCTCATCAAATTTTTCTCTTTGTCTAACTTGTTCACCATTAGCATTTTCCATGTTTTCCATTCTGTCAGTTTTTTTTAATCTCCTCCCATTCCCCCCTTTAACTGTTGATGGTCAGAGGAACTTGGATTTACTTGTATAAGGAACATGGAAAGTGAGCAGGGAAAAAATGGAAAGCAATAATGAATTCAATAACCCATTGATCTTTATCGCTAGAAATTTGGAGTACAAGAACAAAGACACCTGGCTGAAATTATGTTTTGGTGAAACCACACCTGGAATACTGTGCACAATTTTGGCTTCCATATCTACGAAACAATATAATTACTGGTTGTAGTGTTGCTTTGTGATTAGAGGCTGGGTACATTGTGTCTACATTCTCTGGAATTTAGAAGGATGAAAAGTGGTCTCCATAGAAATATTCAGAATTCTCAAGAAACTTGACAGTGTGGACATTGAGAGCTTGCTTGGCTTGGAAAATCAAATGTGGTTTGAAGGGGATTAGTGGTGTATTGTCTCAGAAGAAATTTCTTTATTCAAAAGGATTTGAACCTTGCAAGCTATCTACCCATGAGGGATGTGGAAGTTCCTTCATTGAGTTCAACCAAAGCTGCAATTCACTGATTTTTCTTGCCTCAAGAAATTGAGGGCCAGGAGGAGCAGGTAGAAAAGTGAAGTTGAAGCATAAGATAAGTCATAGTATATTGAATGGTAGAGAGATTCAAGGGGCCAAATGATCAATTCTTCCCCCTGTTTCTTATGTTGTGTCATGACCACAGGTCTGTTCATCAATGGTTTGACTTAAAATAGACCAGTAGTCAAATTTTTGGTTTAAACAGACTGAAGATTAATTCCTTTCTAGTTAATTAAGGTTTCTTAGGGACGAAGAGATGAAGTGGCTAACTATGAAGTGCTGATATCAAAATTAAAACAAGTACTGATCAGACAAAGTAATACTTCTAAGAAAGCCCCAACTTGGTCTCCGTGATATGCTGTTCACTGCTGTTGCTCAAGTTGCTTGTTGAAGTAAGAAGTTTAAGACTTGAAGTCTAATCCAGAAGCTGCAATGGCTTCTGTATTTGAATTGTTTGTGTTGTACAGATGGACCAGCAGGGCAACAGATTTTTATTTGGAGAGAGAAGATTTCTGGCTTCTGGTTCTGCAGGCATCACATTCTTAGCTACCTGATTTCTTTTAAGCAGATGTTTTCAGAAATCTCTCTCCCTCTCTCTCACTCTCTTTCATTCTCTATCTCTCTCTTTTGCTGCCTCCCTCTCCCCTTTTTCTTGCTCACGCTCTCTCTGTCTCTTTTTTGCATGTCCTGTATCTCACTGTCTCAGTCTGGAAAGTTGTTTTCTTCCAGAGGGTTCAAGACAGAATCTCTCTCTCTAGGCAGTTTGCCTTTTGAATCATTCTTAGCAAGTGAGCTAAGCTGATTGGATGACCTGTGCAATAAACTGTCATGTTCAATATAAGGCATTGGTACTCTGGAGAGTGTTCATGCCTCACTTGTAGTTCATAGCTACTGTTCTGGTCAATGCCTAATTTACATTTGTGCAATGAGTCATCATGGAGCTTCATTGCATCATGGATGAAAGTTTTTTTATTTCAAATGTACACTTTGTTCATAAAATCATCTGTAAGTATGTACAAACGTTCTAAATTAGTTCTGTACATTCTTGCAGAGAAAAACAAAGCATTGAATTTTGTCATTTCTCAGAACTTCTCTACAGTTGTAAAAAGAAACCAACATTTTCTACTTATGCAGGAAACGTTTTATGTTCATTTGGAAGCACAGGTTTGACAACTGAACAGACCCTCATTATACTTTAGATCCTAGATGGTGGTCTTGCCCCACTGCACCTTGGCAGCAGCTGCCCTAAGCTTTAGCGTGTCCCTCAGCACGTAGCCTTGGGCCTTGGAATGTGCCAGTCTGCAGCACTCGGTCAAGATCAACTGTTTACTCTGAAAGACCAACACGTTTTGAGCAGACCAAAGAGTACCTTTCACTGAGTTGATAGTCTTCGGACCCAGTTGATGTTTGTCAGTGTGTGTCATGGAGAACAGACTGTAAAACACAGAGTCCTGCATCGCGGAACTGCTTGAGACAAACTCCAACAAAAACCATGGCATTTTTCTACAGAACTTCTTTGCATAGGTGCATTGGAGAAGGGGATGTGTGATGGCCTCTTCATCAGCACAGCCACTTTGAGGACAGCATGCGGTGGCACACAGAGACTGGGTATGCATGAAGGATCTGACAGTCAGTGCCCTTCTCACCATAAGCCAAGCTATGTTTTGTGCTTGTTGGAGAGTTCTGGTGATGAGACATTCTGCCAAAAGACAATGTGCTCAGGCAATGGCTCAACAGGATCCATCCTCTCCTTTTCCTGCAAGATCTCAAGGACACTGCATGCTTCCTGATGGACTTGTGATCAAAGGTATTTTACTTTGCAAATTTTTCTATGAAGGACAGGTAATACGGAATATTCTAACTATTTGGAACATTCTATGGTATAGAGGCCAGACCCATCCTTCTCAAAACTGGGGACAGGTAGGTGGCACAGTGACCCAGTGGTTAGCACTGCTGTCTCACAGCGCCAGGTGTTCGATGCCAGTTTCAGGTGAACTTCTGTGTGGAGTTTGCATGTTCACTTCATGTCTGCATGGGATTCTGCCAGGTGCTCTGGTTTCCTCCTACTGCCCAAAGTTGTGCAGGCTTCGTGGACCAGCCCTGGGAAATGCGGGGTTATGGGATAAGATAGGGCGGCTGGGTCTGGTGAGATGCTCTTTGGAGGGTTGGTGCAGGCTTGATGAGCCAAATAGCCACTTTCCACACTGTAGGGATTCTACAATTCTAACCTTAGTACATAGTGACAGTTGTTGTTTCTATACAGAGAGTCTATGCACAGCTTGATGCAGCTGCATTCAAAGGTGGCCATCAGGATGAGGATAGCATTGGGTACGTGTTCCCCTCTCCTTTTCTAGAGCTGTGTATGTGGTGTCACTGTAAACACTGTCCACCTTTGACCGCCAGATGAAGTGGACGATGGCTCAGATGACTGCTGAGGCACAGGTCTGGGAAATGGGCCAAACCTGCAGCAATGCTAATAGTACCTCGCACCTGATAACCAGATTTTTACCTGCAATGTAAAGGGAGCAATGCTCCCATAAGCCCAGTTTCTGCCTCACCTTTGGTGATATGCTCCTCCTAAGTTTTTGCACACGCGCTTGTCCCTCAGAACCATATGCCCAGCACCATCAGTTAATCTGTCCTGACAGATAAAGGATCAGTTGGCCTGTTTCCCACAGAGCATGGCCTCGCTGTTGCCTCGACTTACCTTGGTCGTCCAGGCCAGTTCAAACTGGTCTTGGGTGTTCATGAGTCTGTGCAATGACTAGCAGATCTGAGCAGAAAATCATTGATGTCATCCATATACAGGGAAGCTTTGACTTGCAGGCCTCTACTGCCTGGAATAGTAATCCCTCTCAGGCTTGTATGCTTTCTGATGAACTGGATAAAAGGTTCTATTCTTTTCACAAAAACAAGGCAGCAGAGAAAGGGTGACTCTAGATCTATCAGGAAGCTTTCTGATTCCCACCCGTTAATTGAGACTGCACTAATGACATTGGTATAGAGCCGTCAGATCCAATTACAGATTCCCTCCCCAAAGCCCAGTTTGAAGAGCATGTCCCACATGTAGCTGAGTGATATTCTGTCAAAGGCCTTCACGTGGTTCAGGCTGATGAGGTCTGTGCCATCTCCCTGTCCTTCACGTAGGCAGTCATATCCCTGAGGAGTGTGATGCTCTTAGATCCTTCTGCCTGGTACAGTACGGATTTTATTGGAGTGAATCACTGATCCCAGAACAGATCAGACCTGGTTGGCTATGACCTTTGACAGGATTTTGTAATCTGGATTCAGCAGTGAGACTGGTCACCGGTTTGAGGATGGTGATGCCCTTGTTCATGGATTTGCACATGCTACCTGCCAGGAGCATACTGTTTTACATGTCCAGCAGGTCCTAGCCAATCAAGTCCGACAGAGCTGAATACAACTCAGCCAGTAAGCTTGTTGCTTCTGGGAGTTCATTCCTTTGAAAGGATTTGAGGGACTTGATCAGCTCAACCAGAGAGAACAGCTGGTCTAACCTCTTCTGCATACTGTTGTTTGAAGACCTCTGTGATAGAGGACAGGAGCGATTGGGAAGCTGCATTTTCTGTGCTCTTTGTGTCATATTAGTCATTGTGACATAAAAGGATTTGCTGATCCTCAGATGTCAGACTGCGATGACGTTACCAAGCCTTTACCTTCTTTCAGGCTGCTGATCACTAAGCTCCCCTTGTGCATCTTCTGGAAGCAGAAATGTGAACACATTTTATTCCTGCTCCACAATGCAGATCCTGGAACCGAAAATTATCTTGGATTGAGGCTTGTTGGCTGTCCACCTCTTAGAGTTCCTCCTTGGCGTTTACCTCTTTGATAAGAGTTTTTGCATGTCTGAGTATGTCTCATTGCAATCCACATAGAGTTGCCTTCTGTATGGCAGGCAGCTACATTTTTAGCTCCTTACCGAGTTACAGTCTGATTCACTTTTCTTTATAAACAGTTCTTTCTATTTTTTAAAAACAAAAGGATCAAGCATGACATGTTCTCTTTTCTGTATCCTATTTTCCCTTCCAGTTGACCTTTTCCTTCCCAACTTTCCCTCTGCTGTCTTGTGCTTTCCTCTCTTTCTTGCTCCCCAGTTCAGCTTTAATTCTCTGAAAATAAGTCTCTTAAATCATTATGCAATAGCAACTTTGCATGTGCCTTCAGATCCATTTCTCAACAGCACAATTAGCTCTCCCTCCACCGCGCACACAGGCAGTGCATTCTAGAGATTGCTGCAGGGGAAAATGTCCTTTTGCCACTTTTGGTTCTTTTACCGTTCATCTTAGTTGATGTCCTCTGGCAGTCAAACATTCTGACAATGAAAACGCTTACTCTTTGCTTACTTGTACAGAATCACATGATGTTGAATATGTCTTTAAAATCCCTCCTCAGCTTTCTCATAAAGAGAACAGTGCCAGTTTCTCAAATTTGTCTAATCTACACACAATAAGCACAGTCTCTTCTCCCCACAACAATATGCACTTGTAAAATCGTTCCTATAATTTCTCCAATGCCCTCATTCTTCCTGAAGCACCCAGAATTGGTCACAATAGCCATGTGAAGACAGACCAGTGTTTTATAAATCTTTTTCACAATTTAGTTGCTTCTGTTTTAATACCTCTATTAATTAATCTCAGGATTCCATATGATCATTTGAACTACTTTCTTAACCATTCTGCTGTCTTCTATGATTTCAACTCCTATTTGTACCTATGTTTTTCTATTCCTATATTTACTTCAGAATTGGAACCCTTAGTGTTACCTTATCAGAAAGAAACACTAACAAGTTAGTTAAGCATAATTTGCTTTTTACAGATACACCTTTATATTCCGTAGTTAACCAACAATTCTCCAAGTGACTATTAATTTTGTCCTAGGTTATCATTTGTAAAAGCTTACCCAAAGCTGAGGTTAAACTGAATGGACTGTAGTTACTGCGTTTATCCATGTACTGTTTTTTGAGCAAGGATGTAGCACTTAAATTCTCCAGGATGCTGGTGCCACCTCGGTATTTAAGATTTGATTGGAAAGTTTCCACCAGTGCCTGTGCAGATTCTTCCCTTACCTTCCTTGTCATCTATGAATGCACCCCATTAAGTCCTGGTGACTTAGATACTTCAAGTCTTACCAGACTTTGTAACACCACCTCAGTCATTATGACTTTTGGAGCATTTTCTGACTTGGTAAAGGCAGTAGTTCAGCTGCACATACATTAAAATTGGAATGATCTAGAGAAGATTTACGTGGATAACAACATGGGGCTGGATGAACACAGCAGGTCAAGCAGCATCATAGGAGCTGACGTTTCGGGCCTAGACCTCTCAGATTCTCCAGCATCTGCAGTACCTTTTATCTCTGATAAGATTTACGTGGACCCTGCACAAGGATGATACACAAATTTGTAAAGCAGTCCATATTTAGGCTGGTCTGATGGTAGTGGGCTGTTGTTGAAATTTGCTTACAAAAGACAGTTATATATTTCCCTGATAGTAGGAACTGCAGATGCTGGAGAATCTGAGAGGTCTAGGCCCGAAAGGTCAGCTTTCCTGCTCCTCTGATGCTGCTTGGCCTGCTGTGTTCATCCAGCTCTACACCTTGTTACCTCTACGTATTTCCTTGTTCTCATACCCCCTCCCTTTCTTACTACTTCACTTGACTAATCTTTAAGGGCCCTCCTGTGGAATCTTAGCCTGTGGTCTGACTACCTCTGTGAACTTGCTGTGCACAGTATTCACTTTGCAGATGTTCAGCTGTGTCCCCTTGAACTTTGGCTTCCGGGAACAGCAGCTGGAAACACTTCTTGCACTTATGCTGGTCCCAGGCATTGTAATTATGTGCACCTTCCCATGTAGAGCTGGAGGAGCAAATCATTGCTTTGAGCTCTCCTGCCGTGACTTATCCTTTTGGATTAAACCTTTAAAGGCCTCTTAAAATCAAATAATATCAATTACTTGAGAGCCCTTCTTCCTTTGACCTTGTTAAAATAGAACATAGCCCTTCTAAGCAAAAGGACAAAATAAAGACTTGACAAACTATAAGCACTAATAGTGGAACAAATACTCACCATCTCCACTTACCCAGTCAACAGCTTCCACTTGCCCCATGTCACTTTTGAATCCTCATGTCACTTTTGAATCCTCATGTCACTTTTGAATCCTCATGTCATCTCAGGAGCTTTGTTTCTGGATTGAAGGATGGTGGCTGGGCTACTCCTTTTGAAAGCTTCCCAGCTGCTCTGCCCAGTTGCTTCTTGCCAGATTCACACACTTTCTCTGACCTCGAATGCTCTGTACTGCAAGAGTCCTTAAGGTCATGTTTTCCTCTTCAGCCTCGAATTCCCTAAGACATTCCTTTTCATTTAAAGAGCAGAAGTATTCACCAGTCAGAGAAAAGGAGGAACTGGTCACATCCTCCCTCTTTCACCGAACTCGGTTTCCAAAAAACCATAAGGTACAGGAGCAGAATTATGCCTTTTGGCCCATCAAGTCTGCTCCACTATTATCTTAGCTGATATGTTTCTCAACTCCCTTCTCCCCATTAGCAACGGTCCCCTTACTAATGAAGAAACTATCTCTCCGCCTCGAATAAATTCAATAACTTGGCCTCCATGGCCTTCTGCAGCAATGAGTTCCACAGATTCACCACCTGAAGAAATTCCTCCTTATCTCAGTTCTAATGAATCGTCCTTTCACTCTGAGACTGTGCCCTTGGATCCAAGATTCTCCTGCTAGTGGAAAGATCTTGTCCACATCAACAGTATCCAGGCCCCTCAGTCGTCTTTAAGTTTCAATCGGATTTCCCCCACATCTTCTAAACTCTGTCTAGTACACATCCAGAATCCTTAACTGTTCCTCATATGACAAGCCCTTCATCCCGGGGATCATGCATGTAAACCTGTTTTGGACACCTTCCAACAGCAGTGGTATGAACGAGAGGTCAACACCCCTCTCATAATTAAAACCAAAACACTCAGAGAAGCTCACCTTCCCTTTGTAATCTGTTAAAGAAAGTGTGAAAAATGGTAATAACTGCCCCTCACCCCCAATCTGTTATAATGGAGTGGTGAAATGAAAGAAATCTCTGATACTCACTTTATAAACAACAAGTAACAACTTATTTTATCTAACTTGAACAGTTAACAAAATAACAGAACTGCTAACAAACAGAACCATTCTCTCCTAACTAACTATTTCTGAAAGAACAAACTTCTAATGGTATGCTGTTCCAATAGGTAGATATCCCATTTATATAAACCAAATTAATTTTTAAAATTAAAGCTTAATCTCTCAAAATTATAGCCAGAATAAGTCTTCCAGAATGTTCTTTGCCTTCTCCGCTGTCCTCCAGTCAGGAATGCCTTCTTCCATTGAATTCTTGTGTCAAGAGTATTAGCTAAGAGTGCCACTGTATCCTTAGTGTAGATGGTGATTTTCTGAGAGCTTAGCGAATTCTGTGAGAGCCTGTGATTCTTTCTTTTATAGCTGAGAGCTATTCTCTTGGCAAATGGCATTGACTCTCACCCTGATTTTCAATGGCCTCTTCTTTTATACCCTTGATGATCTATCAATTTCTTACAATAGAATTGGTCCTGGGTAGTCAAAACCATCAGATTCAAATTTAATTTGGTATCTAGGGCCTGGTTTAAATTAATTCGCTAAATTCAAAACCCATTGTATTGGTAAAAATGCTGCTTTTATTTTTCTTACAATACAGCCTTTAATACAAATGTTTCAATTTCGAGAATTCTGTGCATCTACAGACTTTTTTAAAATCTCCAAACCTAGTAAAAGTATATAATCTTTTAAAGGGACCACGCACTTCCGCCCCATGATTTTACAAACATCAAATACTCTATCCAACCTCTACCCAGAAAAAGACCCCTTTATCCAAAATCTATGCTTTCTGCCAGTGCCTTGCCCCCAACACCATGTGCATTTATTTTATTTAGCAGCCTCCTGTGCGGCACCTTATGAAAAGTCTTCTGAAAATTCAATAGAGCTTGTCCACTGGCTCTCCTTTGTCCAACTTGCTCTTTACTCCTCAAAGAATTTTAACAGAACTATCAGGCATGACTTCCCCATGATGAAGCCACGCTGATTCAGTTCTATTTTACCGTGCGCTTCTGAGTACTCTGCAATCTTTTGCTTGATAATGGGCTCTGAAATGTTATCTTTGCTTGACTCAGGCTAACAAGTCTATAAGTTCCTGTCTTCTGTCTCCCTCCCTTCTTAAACAGCGTTGTTACATTCGCCATTTTATGCTCCTCTGGGACTGTCCCTGACTCCAGTGGTTCCTGAAAGATCACCAGCAATGCCTCCATGATCTCAGCTGTCTCTTTGAGAAGTCTAGGCTATAGTCCATCGGGTCTCAGTGATTGATCCTCCTTCAGATCTTTTACCTTCCCCCACACCGCCTTTGTGCTGGCCACTACACTCACCCCTGCCTCCTTGCTGTCTGGAAGTTCTGGTGTGCTAGTAGTGTGTCTTCCACCATGAAGTCTCAAGCAAAGTACCTCTTCAGTTCCTGCACCATTTCTTTGTTCCCCATTGCTACTTCTACAGCTTCATTTCCCAGCAGTCCAATGCCCATTTTTGCCTCTTTCTTTTATATATCTAAAATAAAGACTCTTGCTATTTTCTTTTATGTTGCTTGCTAGCTTGCTGACATAGTTCCTCATCATCTTCACTGCTTTAGTTATTCTCTGCTGATTTGTAAAGGCTTCCCAACCCTTTCGCTTCCCACTAATCTTCACTGCATTATATGCTTATCCTTCTATTTTTATCCTGTCCCTGACTTCCCTCGTCAGCCGTGATGCATCGACTTCCCGTTTGTAAGTTTCTTCTTCTTCCTTGGGCTGAATTTCTACCCTGCCTCCCAAATTGTCCCCTGAAATTCCTGTCATTGTTGCTCCATTGTCTTCCTTGCTGAGCACCCCCTTCCAATCAACTCTGACCAGCTCCTCTCTCATCTCTTTGTAGATACTTTTACACAATTTTAATACCATTAAATTTGATTCCACCTTCTCCCCATCAAGCTGCGGGGTGAATTCTGTCATGTTTTTGTTTCTGCCCCAGGTGTTCCTTCACCTGAAGCTTCCTAATCGAGCCTGCCTCATTACCCATCACCAAATACAGAACCACCTGTTCCATTGTGGGTTCTAACACAAGCTGCCCCAAAAAACCACCTCGTAGACATTCCACAAATTCCATTACTTGAGATCCACTCCCAAACTGAATTTCCTAGTGAAACTGCATATTGAAGCCCCTCATGATTATTGTAAAAGAGCCTTTCATACATGCTTTTTCTGTCTCTTGATTTATTCTCTTTTCCACGTCCTGACTACTGCAAGGAGGCCTCTGCATAACTCCCATCAGGATCTTTTTTCCTTTGCCACTCCTCAGATTTACTCACAGATGTCATGCCTTCTGGCTCGATATCACTTGCTGTCGATTTAATGTTGTTTCTTACTAACAAGACAATCCTTCCCCTCTGCCCATCTGCCAGTCTTTCGGAAAGACCGGTATCCTTGATATTTTGCAGCCATGTCTGTGTGATACCCACAACATTGTACCTGCCAATGTCAATCCGTACTACAAACTCATGTTTTTTATGCTATGTACATTCTGGCATTGAAAGGCTGGAGCACAGGCAAGTGGACAGAAATCCAATTTGTGGATTAGACAAGGCTGCACCTCAGGATTGTTTCTTGGTACTTGGGAACTTAGCACCTGCACAGATGCTTGCAGCATCCAAATAGTCTCTATTTGCACGTGACACAACCAAACAACACGCCTTACTGGTTAGCAGTTTTCACTCAAGAGAATGTACATCTTGCTGTATGGAAACATGCAATGACAGTCTCAAACTTGCACCATATATCAGCAGCTCACAAAGGTAACACACCGCATATGCAGCAATAAGCAGCTGTCCTAAAGTCTTAGGGGGTAGTCATCACTGAAGTTTTTAGAGGCACCCATCAGCCAGGGTGTCTCAGTGCAGTAAGCCAAGGTCAGCCTGTAATGCCAGTTAAGGGGTTTGTCTACAGTCGGGGGTTCGTGTCTTTGCAGGGGTAGTGAGCCACTGTCAGTCTTCTGGCTCCATAGTGACCTGTCTGAGGGCTAGGGCTTGAGGAGATGTATTGACAGCAATCAGATGTCTGGGCACTTAGAAACATAGAAAATAAGAGCAGGACCAACCCATTGACCCTTCAAACTTGCTTTGTCATTCAATCAATCATGGTGAATTGTCCAGTGCAGTACTCTGTTCCAGCTTTCTCCCAATTCTTTTAATCTCTGTAGCCCCAAAAGTATGCCTAACTCCTCGTTGAAAATATTCAGTGCTTTGGCCTCAACTGCATTCTGAGTCAGAGAATTCCAGAGGCTCACTGTCACTGGTCTCTGGGTGAAAAAAATTCTCCTCATCACAATCCTAAATGGTTTACCCCATATCCTTAAACTGTGAGATAACAAGGTGTAGAGCTGGATGAACACAGCAGGCCATGCAGTATCAGAGGGCAGGAAAGCTGACGTTTCGGGCCTGGACCCTTCTTCAGAAATGGGGGAGGGGAAAGGGGTTCTGAAATAAATGGCGAGAGAGGGGGAGGCGGATAGAAGATGGATAGAGGAGAAGATAGGTGGAGAGGAGACAGACCGGTCAAAGAGGCGGGGATGGAGCCAGTAAAGGTGAGTGTAGGTGGGGAGTTAGGGAGGGGATAGGTCAGTCCAGGGAAGACAGACAGGTCAAGGGGGCGGGATCACGCTAGTAGGTAGGAGATGGGGGTGGGTGGAGGGGATAGGTGGGAGCGAGGACAGGTTAGGGAGGCGGGGACAAGCTGGGCTGGTTTTGGGAAACAGTAGAGGGAGGGGAGATTTTAAAGCTTGTGAAGTCCACATTGATACCATTGGGCTGCAGGATTCCCAAGCGGAATATGAGGTGCTGTTCCTGCAACCTTTGGGTGGCATCGTTGTGGCACTGCAGGAGGCCCAGGATGGACATGTCGTCTGAGGAATGGAAGGGCGAGTTGAAATGGTTCGCAACTGGGAGGTGCAGTTGTTTAGTGCGAACCGAACATAGGTGTTCCGCAAAGCGGTCCCCAAGCCTCCGCTTGGTTTCCCTGATGTAGAGGAGGCCACAATGGGAACAGCGGATACATTATACCGCGTTAGCAGATGTGCAGGTGAACACCTGCATGATGTGGAATGTCTTCTTGGGGCCTGGGATGGTGGTGAGGGAGGAGGTGTAGGGGCAGGTGTAGCACTTCCTGCGGTTGCAGGGAAAAGTGCCGGGTGTGGTGGGGCTGGGGGGGAATGTGGAGCAGACAAAGGAGTCTCGGAGAGAGTGGTCCCTCCGGAAAGCAGATAAGGGTGGGGAGGGAAAAATGTCTTTGGTGGTGGGGTCGGATTGCGATGGCAGAAGTGTCGGAGGATGATGCGTTGGATCTGGAGGTTGGTGAGGTGGTACGTGAGGACGGGGCGGGGGGATTCTGTTTTGGTTGTTATTGCGGGGAGGGGGTGTGAGGGATGAGTTGCGGGAAATGCGGGCAACATGTCGCAGGCGTTCTCGACCACTGAGGGGGGTGCGGAATGTTGCGGTCCTTGAAGAATGAGGACATCTGAGATGTACGGGAGTGGAATGTCTCATCCTGGGAGCAGATGCGGTGGAGGCGAAGGAATTGGGAATAGGGGATGGCATTTTTGCAGGCAGGTGGGTGGGAGGAGGTGTATTCTAGGTACATGTGGGAGTCGGTGGGCTTGAAATGGATATTGATTTCCAGGTGGTTGCCAGAGCTGGAAACAGAGAGGTCCAGAAAGGAGAGAGAGGTATCAGAGATGGTCCAGGCGATCTTTAGGTTGGGGTGGAAAGTGGTGGTGAAGTGGATGAACTGTTCAAGCTCCTCGTGGGGGCATGAGGCGGCGCCTGTACAGTCATCAATGTAACTGGACTGCACCACCTTCCTGCAAAAATGCCATGTCTATTCCCAATTCCTTCGCTTCTGCCGCATCTGCTCCCAGGATGAAACATTCCACTCCAGAACATCTCAGATGTCCTCGTTTTTCAAGGACTGCAACTTGCCCCCCTCAGTGGTCGAAAACGCCCTCGACCGTGTCGCCTGGCTTTCCCACAACTCACATCCCCTCCCCGCAATAACAACCAAAACAGAATCCCCCCCGTCCTCACATACCACCTCACCAACCTCTGGATCCAACGCATCATTCTCCGACACTTCCGCCATTTGCAATCCGACCCCACCACCAAAGACATCTTTCCCACCCCACCCTTTATCTGTTTTCCGGAGGGACCACTCTCTCCGAGACTCCCTTGTCCGCTCCACACTCCCCTCCAGCCCCACCACACCCGGCAGTTTTCCCTGCAACCGCAGGAAGTGCTACAGCTGCCCTTACACCTCCCCCCTCACCCCGATCCCAGGCGCCAAGAAGACTTTCCACATCAGGTATTCACCTGCACATCTGCTAACGTGGTATAGTGTATCCGCTGTTCCTGTTGTGGCCTCCTCTACATCAGGTAAACCAAGCAGAGGCTTGGGGACCGCTTTGCAGAACACCTACGCTCGGTTCGCACTAAACAACTGCACCTCCCAGTTGCGAACCATTTCAACTCCCCCTCCCATTCCTCAGACGACATGTCCATCCTGGGCCTCCTGCAGTGCCACAACAATGCCACCCGAAAGTTGCAGGAACAGCACCTCATATTCCGCCTGGGAATTCTGCAGCCCAATGGTATCAATGTGGACTTCACATGCTTTAAAATTTCCCCTCCCCCTACCGCTTCCCAAAACCAGCCCAGCTTATCCCCGCCTCCCTAACCTGTCCTTCCTCCCACCTATCCCCTCCACCCACCCCCATCTCCTACCTACTAGCGTGATCCCACCCCCTTGACCTGTCCGTCCTCCCTGGACTGACCTATCCTTTCCCTAACTCCCCACCTACACTCACCTTTACTGGCTCCATCCCCGCCTCTTCGACTTGTCTGTCTCCTCTCCACCTATCTTCTCCTCTATCCGTCTTCTATCCGTCTCCCCCTCTCTCCCTATTTATTTCAGAACCCCCTTTCCCCTCCCCCATTTCTGAAGAAGGGTCCAGGCCCGAAACGTCAGCTTTTCTGCTCCTCTGATACTGCTTGGCCTGTTGTGTTCATCCAGCTCTGCATCTTGCTATCTCAGATTCTCCAGCATCTGCAGTTCCTACTGTCTCCTTAAACTGTGATCCTGGTTCTTGGCTCCCTGGACATCAGGAACATCCTTCCTGCGTTAACCCTGTCTAGTCCTGTTAGAACCTTCTGGGTTCTGGGAGATCTGTCTCTGTCTCTTCCCCTGCCAACTCCAGTGAATGTAGTCTTAAACAATCTAGTTTGACTTCATTCGTCAGTCCTGCTATCCAGGAATCAGTCTGATACCCTTTATTGCGCTCCCTCCATAGCCAGTACAAAGTAATCCAAGTGTGGTCTAACCAAGGCCCTGTACAATTGTATAAGGACATTGCTGCTGTTGTTCTGAAATCCTCTCGCTCTGAAGGCTGGCGTACCATTTGCCTTCTTCACTTTCTGCACCTGCATTTTTGCTTTCAATGATTGGTGTACAAGGACACCCAAATCTCATTGCTTCTCCCCATTTTCCAGTCTGTCATCATTCAGATGGTAATGTCTGCCTGTTTTGCTACTGAGTGAATAATCTCACTCTTATTCACATTATACTTCATCTGCTATGTATTTGCCCCCACACACAACTTTTCCAAATCACACTGAAGCATACCTGCATCCCCTTGACAGTTCCCCCTCACATCCAGCTTTTTGACTTGTAGGCTTCTGCTGCCTGAAATAGTCACCCTTCTCAGGCTCACATCCTTTCTGATGAACTGAATTAAAGGTTCTATACAACACATAAAGCAGCAAAGAAGAGGCAGTCTTGCAAAACTTCAGATCTGATTGGGAAGCTTTCTGATTCCTACCCGTCAGTTGAGACTGCACAAATGATGTTGTTGTAGAGCAGTCGGATCCAGTACAGATACTCTTCCTGAGGGGATGAGGGGAACCAGTTTATTCTCTGCCTTTGTTTCCTGTCAGCTAACCGTGAATGCCTTGAGCACAGACTTCCATACACCCCATGTCGGCATATTACCCTAAGTCTCATGTGCTTTAATTTTACATGCTAATTTCTTCTATGGAACCTTAATGAAAGTCCAAGCGTACATTTGCTTCCCCGTATCAACTCTACTCATTACATCCTTGAAAAATTCCAGTAGATCTGTCAAATATTATTTCCCTTTCATACATCAGCGCTGACCCTGTCCGACGACTTCTCTGGGACAGTTAGATTAGGTTGGTCAAGGGGCCCCAGTCTGTTGGACTAGGTGAAAAGGAGAAATTGGAGTGGGGAGACTGGCCACTACTGAGAAAAGGAAACTTGGCAAGTTGTTCTTTGGCATTGGGGACTGCAGGCTGGGCTGAAACAGGGTGATAATTGTGAAATTGGGTAACAGTATCTGCAAGGGAGGGACATAGTAAAGCTGGATGGAAGAGAGGAGGGTTTATTCATGGTCAGGGTTACCTTGGAGTCACAGAAGGGTGTTGGTGTTGGTGCAGAGTATGATGTGACAATGTAAACTTGACAACTTTAATAATTATCTCTGATACAACTTTAATAACTTCATGGATTGAACGAATCAGCATTAACATTCTGGAATAAACTGTTTCTCCAGATGAAAAAGACAAGGGGACACTTATAAAGAAGGAACCTGGCATGGTCACCTCGTGTGCTGGGGGAAGGCAAGTGCAGGCTCACGTAGGCAGGTTAGGTGGGGACCTGTTAAAGCGTGAAGCCTATGGGAGGAAGGAATATCAGAAAGGGGATTTGGTATTTTGAGCTCGCCAATGTGCAGAAGTTGAGACTGCAAGCCAGTGGCTAAAGAGCAATCACAGTTGCCTTCTACTGTGTCGAAAATTAAAGTACGCAATAGGGAATAAAATATTTTCCAACGCGCAGTGGATGGGGAATGCGACCTGACCCATGAAGGGAGGGGACTGCAATGTCCACCAATGTGAGAGTGTTTAAAGGGAACAATATTATACGTAGACCCATGTACAGTGCATTGTTATCTGTCCCACCAAAGTGGGATAAGTTTTAAATAAGTTTGTTTCTTCCTGTCACTCCCACTATGACTTAATGTGCTCATGGTTCTGCAGCTGTGGCAGAAGGAGCCTGCTCAGCAGATAACCCTGGAGGTTTAATCGGACAACCCTGGCAGCATTTGTATCTGGACAGTTCGGACATATTGAAGTTGTCTTGCAAAGGAAATTGGAGACTTCTCAGTGTGAACCTCCAAGGATTGAAGGGGTTCAGACAAGGTTGTGTCCCATGTGGAGACTTTAGGTGTGGTTTCTGTTCTGGTTAGGTGCCTACTGGCACCATCATGTCCCCTTGAGAAAGGGGCATCTGGCTTGTTCACCATTTCTGATGAGGATTCACATCCTTGGAATAAAGCTCAAGGTGAACAATTCATTGCATTGGTTAAGATTATAACATAATTAAGGCTGTGTAATGAATATTCCAGGATGCACTTTCAAAAAGACAGAAATAATACAAAAGATGGGGTAGGCCTGATAGTAAGGGAGGGAGAGAGAGAATCAAACAGTGAGTCTGGGAGGGAAGGAGGAAGGGCATCGGACAGTGAGCCTAGAGAATGGGACAGTGATCCTGGGAAGGGGAGGGAATGTCGGAGGGAGGGAGCTGGAAAGTGTGGGATGAAGAGAGGGACAATGAGAGTGAGGGATGAACAGTTCTGCGACTGTGTCTGCGATGGAGGATCATCAGTGTGCATCTGGGAGGAATGGAGTGTGAAAATATCTGGAAGGAAGAGAGAGGGTGAGGGAGGGATTCTGAATGAATCTGGGGTAAGGGAGTGCAACTGAATATGGGAGGGATGGAATCTTACACTGTCTGGGAGGAATGGAAAGTGTGAGGAAGTGAGTCTTTGAGAATCTGGGAGGAAGGGACGGATTCTGTCAGAGTCTCTGGGAGGGAGGGAGAGATTCTGACAATAAGCCTGAGACAGAGTGACAATCTTACTATCTGATAGGCCCCCTTCATTTTTCAGACTTACTAAGAATAAGGGAGAGTGTCCAGGACAGAGGGTACCTGACACTGTATGGAAGGACAGAAGACTGTGCAGATGGGAGTCTGGGAGGAAGAGAGGAAAGGAGGAAAGAGAGATTCTGAGAAAAAGGGAATGGTGGGAGTCTGAAAGACAGGAACAGAGGGAGTCTCAAAGAAAGGGAGTGAGCGAGTCTGAAACTGAGTGGGGGTGTGAGTGTGAGATTAAGAGTGAGTGAGGGAGAGAAAGGGGGAGGGAATCTGAGTGTGAGGAAATTGACACTATCTGGGTGGAAAGGAGAGTGAGAGAGGGAGTCTGGAGGAGGGAGATGTCTGGGAGGGAGAGACTAAGGGAGTCTGAATGTGAGTCTGAAAGGGAGGGACAGAGTCTAAATGGGTCTGGGTTAAAGGAGGGACTGAGTCTGAGAGTGAGAGGTGGAAGAGAGGTGCACGAGTCTGAGAGAGAGTCTGGGAGGGAAACTGGGAGACAGAGACAAAGTCTGAGTGAGAGTCTGGAGGGAGGGAGAGCGTCAGTCAGTCTGGGAGAGAGCAAGCCTGGGATGGAGGAATTGAGGAGGGAGGAAATCTGAGTGAGAGTGTGGGATGGAGGGAGGGTGGCTGTGAGTGAGTCTGGAAAGAAAGGAGAAAGCCTGAGAGTGAGGAAGGGAGGGAGTCTGCGAGTGAGGTTTCTGACTGAGTAAGGGAGGGAGTCTGGGAATGAGGAAAGAAGGGAGTGAGTCTGAGAATATGTCTGGAAGGTGAGATGGTGGGAGTCTAACTGAGAGTCTGGGAGAGAGTGAGTCTGAGACTATATTGGGAGAAAGTGAGCAAGTCTGAGGGAGTGTTTCGGATGTATGGAGGGAGGAGGAAGGGAATGGGTCTGGGGCCAGGTCTGTGAGAGTGTGAGAGCGGGGAGGGTACAAACCTGGAAACGAGTCTGTATTTGTGTGGCAATGGTGAGTCTTGTATGCGGGGGAAGGAGTGAATGTGAGTGGGAGAATCTGTTGAGGACCGAGGTAGCAAGAGAGTAAGTGTGACCCTAAAACTGGGCGTGAGCTGGCCACATGCTCTTTCCTGCCACCTTTCTTCCTAATCCACAGTGGGAGAGAAAGAAAACCCAGGCTGAAAGTCAACCGGCTTTGAGCCCCCACTTGCACATGAACTCTGTTCGGGCTAGCTCTTGGTAAGCACCACCAAATGAGTGGATTGGGGTAATAAACTTCAAATATTTTGGTTAGAATTAGGCAAGCTTTTCTAAGTTATGGTAGTGTGAATTAAAACAAATTTCAATCAACCCCTTCACTATGTTTAAACCAAATAAATTGGTTGTAATTTTTAAAAGAATCATTGAAAATGATGTTAAACATCTTGTGCAGACAATTTGGTTTAAATAGTTACATTATGTGTTAATTCATCTCTTCAGAAATGAGTCCAAAGATGTGCAGGTTAGGCGGACTGGCTGTGCTGGTTTGTCCATAGTGTCCAGGGATATGCAGGTTTGGTGGATTAGCTGTGGGAAAATGCAGCGTTACAGGGATAGGTTAAGGATTTGGTTCTGGGCGGGACACTCTTCAGGGGGTTGGTGTGGACTCAATGTGCCGAATGGCCGGCTTCCACACTTGTAGGCATTCAATGATTCTAGGAGCAGGTTTGCCTGCACACCCGCTGACCTCCTCTGTTTAAACTGGAAATGGGCAAATTCAAAGCAGATAGGATATCAAATTTTTGAAAAATTGTTGCATGCCTCACCCTTTGATCATTGAAGTGTTTAAATAAGATTGTATGCACCATATTTTTACCACCATTTAAAATTCAACACTTGCTAGATTTCAGAAATCCAGGATGCAAGTAGGTGACAACTGAGTGAAAGTGTTAAGTGCTCGATCAGTATTGATTTTGGCATCTGTAAGCTAAACCAGCTTCCTTCCTACAATAGGATCTCCAACAACTCCCCCCATCCCAGTCAATACCACCTGCAAGCTACTCTGTACAAGCACCCCTCTCCTTTAATGTTTTGTATTCCCACGTACCCTTCTCCTTCAATGTTTTGTATTCCAGGAGCTTTATTAAATGATTAGAAGGATGAAATGCTGCTTTTCCTTATTTCTATACCATTAAATTGTATTTATTGGAAATGATACATTAAATTTATACTGCTTCATTCTGTAAAATGAGTTCTGTAGAGTTCACTTTCCTTAAGTTTAGGATTCAAAGGAAAACTGTTTAAATATGGTGAAAGCAAATGTCTTCCTCTTTGAATTAGAAAATGAAGTTTGGATAAGGGCCACCAGACCCGAAATGCTAACTCTGATTTCTCTTTATAGATGCTGCCAGACCTGCTGAGCTTTTCCAGCAACTTTTGTTTCTGATTTGCAACATCCGCAGTTCTTTCAGTTTTTAAAAGAATAGCACATGTGCTGTGTTAGGGAGATGAGATAATGGAGGAGCAAAAAAAAAGCAATGCAACTATCAATTGTCATCTCTATCATTCACGCTGTAGACCTAATTTTTGACTTTTAAATGTGTTTCAATGGTAGAGGTACAAGCACATGGTATAAAAACAGCAGAAATGTTTTACGTTAAATAATTCTGAAAGCCAAGTGAATTAGAAATATTGTACTAGAAATTTAATTGCAGCACAGGGAAGACCTATATATATTGTTTTGCAATGTGATGCGCTGATGTCTGCTGATGTACTGAGCTAGAGTAGCTTGCACAGGTGTGTTTTTAGTTCTCTGTTTGCACACACAAATTGGACCACGTCATTGTGATATCAGAGTGCTGATGCAGTTGTGAGGTGAATGTACAGGAAATTATGTATAAGTATTCACTGCTGAAATAACAAGCATTATGAAGCAAAGTTTGGTTAAAGCGTGACTCAACAAGTTGCCATTGAGCTGCTTGCTGAGGCAAAATTTAGGGAGCACTCTGATTTGCTGTAAGAATTTGGAGTTTTGAGTTTTGATGGAAAGGCATGACCTTGCATCGATATGTGGGCAGTAGTTGCAGTACCAGTTCCTGGACAGGACAAGCAAAGATGCAAAGAGGAAACCCCTACAAAGAGGGAGGAGAAGTAGGCCTATCCTAATGAGGTAGTAGCTGGGAAGGGTCTTCTGTAGCACCAGTACTATGTTATAATGAGCTAACAGCAGTGCCTCAGGAGGCTGTGCATCATAAGGTAGGTAATGACAATCATACCACCTCCTTTATCACCCCTTAAACCAGAGAGAGCGATCTTTCCAGTCACTGTGAATGTTTTCATTACTGTCTCTTTCTAAATAACAGATCCTTTCAGCTACAGTCAGGTGACGCCTAAACCTAAATTATTACTCTATGGTCCACGGAACAACTAGTTGCAAGCTTACTATGCTTCCCGTAATTCTTTGTACCTATGCTGCAATTTATCCCTTGTATTCCCTCAGCTTCAACTTTGCAGGGAGCCTATTAGTGGCACTTTATCAAGCAGCTTCTAGAAGTTCATATATACCATGTCAACAGCATAATTAACCCTCTCTGTTTGCTGGCCACAAACACAATCTTATTCCTTCACTGTGACTGGGTCAAACTTCTGGAATTCCTCCCCGAGGGCATTTTGGGTCAACCTACAGCATGTGGGCTTTAGCAGTTTAACATAGCAGTTTGCCACCATCTTCTCAAGGGGAACTAGGGACAGGCACTAAAATGCTAACCAGCCAGCAATGCCCACATCCCATGAATGAATAAAAAAAAGGTTAAACGCAATTTACCTTCAGTAACGAAATGTTAGCTTTCCTTAATTGATTCAAATTTGTCACCAAATGTCTTTTAATTATATCTTGTTATGAATGGATTAATAGCCAGTTAAATAAAAATGCATTTAACCTATCAACAAAGATGGCAGCTGTCTCAGCGTGAACAGAATAGTCTTTTAAAGAAAACTGTAACACTAGAAATTAACTTAGAGCTCCATTTTGAGATTTAAAAATGAGTCAGACCAGTATGCATTATTTGCAAGTTTGAATGGATTTTCCTTCTAAGATTGAAAGCAGAATGGACAAATTGGCTGCTGCTTGATTTCTGACAATTACCAGAACAAAAAAAAACTGACTTGTCATCTGTCTGGAATGTCATGTACCCCATTCGTATGAAGGGTCAGCTAAACCAACGTACAGAAATAATATGCTGGATGTCTACCTCAGCTAGCTTTGAATAAAGGAAATCATTGAAACATATTTATGAGCAAGATGGCTGTAAAAACTGCACAGTTAACTGCCACAAAATGAAGTCGGTTTTGGCCAGTACATCAAAACATCTTGTTAGATGTTTATCCACGCTGGAAGCCTCAGCCACATCACTGAAACAGCTGATTTATAGCAGTTTTATATCTTTATAGTTATAAAGTTTTCAACTTTTTTTCTTCAATCTCCTTGGAACACCATGAAGGAGAGCACCAGGCTTAGCTGCCTCTGATTCCAATTTTCCACAAAAGTCTGATGCTGTGAAAAAGCCTGTATTTTACCCCTCAAAATTGATAACTTACAATTATTGCACCTTGACCAACGATTCAGTTACATCAGTGCTGCTGTGAAAGGCACTTCTTTGAAGCTAACTAAAAGAACCTCTTTTGGACTCTCCAATTCATGTGAACGAATGCCAATTTCTTTGATTTGAAGTAATGTGCAATTTGTGACCATTCCCTTTCCTTTTCTTAACTTCCTTGGATACATGCCTGTACGAATGTGTTTGTGCTACAGCCCATTTCCCTGTGTTTTGAATTTATAAGTAAATCTACATTGTTTTTACCCGAAAGAATTTGCTGTGGATCATTTTTTATATTGGACTTCATTAATAGGGTTTGTGGAAATCACTGGTTCTGTTTAAAATGACAGGAAAAGTAAGAAAATAAATTAAAAACAATCACTGTTGCAGATAGATGACAACAGCAAAAATAACTCAATGCACCTCTCTCTGTCGCCCTTTTACAGTTCTCAGTTCCCATAATGCTTCCAAAACTGTAACTAAACTGAATGGCCTGTAGGTGCTGAGTTTATTCTTGCACATTTTATTTGAATGAAGTTTAACATTTGGAGTTTTCCAGTTCTCTGGCACCAAAGGGTATAGGTTTAAGGTGAGAGGGGAAAGATTTAAAAGGGACCTAGGGGTGACTTTTTCATGCAGGCGGTGGTGTGTCTATGGAATGAGCTGCTGGAGGAAGTGGTGGAGGCTGGTGGAATTACAGCATTCAAAAGGCATCTGGATGGGTATATGAACAGGAAGGGTTTAGAGGGACAAAAACAAAGTTGCTGAAAAAGCTCAGCAGGTCTGGCAGCATCTGTGAAGGAGAAAACAGAGTTAACGTTTTGGGTCCGGTGACCCTTCCTCTGTTTTCTCCTTCACAGATGCTGCCAGACCTGCTGAGCTTTTCCAGCAACTTTGTTTTTGTTCCTGATTTACAGCATCTGCAGTTCTTTTGGTTTTTATTTAGGGTTTAGAGGGAAATGGGCCAAATGCTGGCAGATGGCACTCGATTAATTTAAGATATCTAGTTGGCATGGACAAATTGGACTGAAGGGTCTGTTTCCATGCTGTACGTCTCTATGACGCTAATGACTATGACTTAAACTCAGGAGGCAGGAGGATTATGGCCAGTAACTCCAAAATGTACATTTGTACATCTCTTAACATCCTGGTTGCGTCCCATCCATTCCTAGTGACTTAGCAATTTCATAACAGGCAGGCTTTCTCATATCTCCCCTTCATCAATTTTTAATCATATAGTGTGTTCTCATTCACTAAAACTTTGTCAGCATCATCTTTCATGAGAAATACAATGTAATGTACTCATTTAGTAGTTCGGCTCTGCCTCTGTGTGGACTTCCTTTTTGACTACTAATTGGTTCTCCTTCCCGTACACCTTTACCACCCTTTTGTTGTTTATGTAGCTAAAGAATACTTCTGAATTTCCTTTTATGTTAACTGACAATCTTGTCAATCTCACACACTTACTTTTTCCTATTTCCTGTTTCCTTTTACATTTACCCTGAACTTTTTATGTTCAGTGTGATTCTCCTCCATTTGAAATAGAGATAAAAGGACTTTAGAAGCTTGCTGTAGAGAAGGGAAATGACAGGGGTGTTGATGAGAGGGGTTGGGAAGGATGCAAAAAATTGACCGCAGAGAGTGGAAGTAAGTACCCATGATAATCCATAACTTCTCATGTGGTGAACACGACCAAGGATGTATGATTACTATAGATAGATAGATGTTGCGTGTCTGTTCGGGAAAGAGAGCACTTTATCAGGAGATTGGCACAGCTGTAACATAGAGCATCAGGACAGACACAAATCAATTTGGGTTTTTGTGGTTTGCTGAAAAATTATTGGAACTTGACAAAAATTGTTAGAGCAATATGCAGTAACAACAGCAGGTAGTTAATGACAGTGATCATCCTGGTACTAATGACAGTGTTACTTTATGGTTTAGTTATGAAAATGATAGAATACATAAAAACAGGTTTAGACCATTCACTCACTTCTGGCTGTGGCACAATCAGGTCATGGTTGATCTGTACTTAATTTTTCACCTTTGTTCCATGTTACTTAGATGCCTTGACTTTGCAAAAATCTGTCATCTCAGTTTTTTGAAAACATCTGATTATTCTATAATCAGTTGTAAATTTCGATATTGAGAAAATGCTTCATGTTTTTGCGTCTAAATGCCCAACTCTAATTTTAGAATTATGTTCTTTTGTTCTCAATTCTGCTACCATAGCATGATTCTTTTTCTGTGTCGACCAAAGTTGATTGAGGTTTTTGAGGAAGTGACAAAGATGATGATTGAGGGTAGGGGAGTGGATGTTGTCTCATATGGACTTTACTGAAGCATTTGACAAAGTTCTTCATGGTAGGTTGGTCCAGAAGTTTGGGATCCATGCTTATTTGTTAAATTGGATACAAAAATTGGCTGGGTCATGAGAAGACAGAGGGTAGTTGTGGAGGGAGGTTTTTTCCTGACTGGAGATTTGTGACAAGTGCTGATCAGCGATAGAACCTCTTGTTTGTAATATATATCGATGATTTGGATGAAAATATGTGGTCTGGTTAAGTTTGTAGACAAAATGAAAATTGGTGGAGTTGTGGATATTAAGGAATGTTATCTCAGGATCCAGCAGCATATAGATCAATTGAAAAGTTGGGTGGAGAAGTGGCAAATGGAGTTTAATCTGGACTAGGAAGAACGTCGTGAAACTTGAAAGGATTCGGAAAAGATTTACAAGGACGTTGCCAGGGTGGGAAGGTTTGAACTATAGGGAAAGATGAATAGACTGGGGCTATTTTCCCTGGAGTGTCGGAGGCTGAGGGGGGACCTTATAGAGGTTTATAAAATCATGAGCCACATGGATAGGATAAATAGACGAGGTCTTTTCCCCAGTGCGGGAGAGTCCAAACTTAGAGGGCATAGGTTTATGGTGAGAGGGGGAAAGACTTAAAAGGGACCTAAGGGGCAATTTTTTCATGCAGAGGGTGGTGTGTGTATGGAATGACCTGCCAGAGGAAGTGGTGGAGGCTGCTACAATTACAACATTTAAAAGGCATCTGGATTGGTATATAAATAGGAAGGGCTTAGAGGGATTATGGGCCAAATTCTGGCAAATGGGACTAGATTTGTTTAGGATATCTGGTCAGAATGGACAAGTTGGACGGAAGGATCTGTTTTCATGCTGCATATCTCTATGACTCTAAGTGTGAGGTGATGCATTTTGGGAGGCAAATGCAAGAAGAAAAGTATATAGTTAATAGCAGGGCCCTTTGGCTGGGATCTTGATGTCCAAGTCTATTGATGCCCAAAAGTGACAGCACGAGTACAGGTGGTAAAGAAGCCATACAGCATGTTTGTCTTCATCGGTCGGGGATGGCAAGTCATATTGCAACTGTATAAGGCATTAGTTAGGGCATATTTGGAGTATTGTGTGCGGTTCTGGTCCCGACACTACTGGAAGGATGTAGAGGCAATGGGAGGGTGTAGAAGAGGTTTATCAGGATGTTGGCTGGGTTGGAGTGTGTTAGCTTTAAGGAGAAGGTGGACAAACTTGGATTGTTTTGCACTAAAGCATCATAGGCTGAAGGAAGATCCAATAGAAGAATATAAAATTATGAGAGGCATGGATAATGTGAAAAGTCAGTGTCATTTTCCTAGGGTGGAAATGTCAAGTAATCGGGGTTTAAGGTGAGAGTAGAGAGGTGCAAGGAATGTTTTTTTATGCAGAGGGTGGAAGGTGCCTGGAATGTGCTGCACAGGAGGTGGTAGAAGCAGATACATTAACAATGTTTAGGAGGCATTTAAATAGACTCATGAATCAGCAGGAAATCAAGAGACATGGACATGTGCAGGCAGATGGAATTTGTTTAGAATGGTGACGTGGTAAGCTGAAGGGCATGTTCCTGTGGTATGTTGTAAGAAGAAAAAAAGTGATGAGAATGTGATTAAAAATAAGTAAAGAAATCAAAAGACACCATCTCCGCTCTGAAACAGGTACAGTCAGTAAAAAAAATGTACTCCAGTGAAGAGGTGTGCAGTGAAGAAGTAGCTCTCCACAAGCTCCACCCTGAAGCAACACTGAGTAACAAGTACCTGGAGGGAAATGTTTTAAACTAGGGATGCAGGCTCACATGAAACAGGCAGCCTCTGGAATACCTTATCTTAAACAGGAAGAAGCAACGTAGTGCTAAGATGTTTGTGGCACGTTGTGCTATATGGGCTCTTTTCATTAAAAGAAATATAGGTTCCAGCCTGGGGTGATTGTCTGTGAGTAGTTTGCACATGATCTCCATGTCAGTGAGGGTTTGCTCTGGGTGTTCCACTTTCTTCCTACAGCCCAAAGATGAGCAGGGTAGATGGATTAGCCATGCTAAATTGCCCATAGTGTCCAGGGATGTGCGGGCTAGATGGATTAGCCGTGGGAAATGCAGGACCAGAGGGAGAGGGGTTGGGTCTGGGTGCGATGCTCTTTGGGGAATCAGTGTGGACTCAATGGGCCGAATGGCCTACTTCCACATTGTAGGAATTCTATGATTCAATGATATCTATGATAGGTAATTTGACACCATATGACAGTACGATGAAAATACAGACAACTGTAACTGACCACAACATGATTCCATTATATTGTTCAAAATAACAGAATTGAAGCAGATATAGTCATTATGACATTCCTGAGTTTTATGGAGGAAGAAGCTTTCAATCACCCACGGAGCCTGGTACATTCAGAGAAGCTGGGTTCCAAAACTTAAGAAATAAGAGGAATCCAGCAGAACCATTTTCAGCAAAACCATTCGTGATTTCTGACCGGCTCAGATGCCATAAATGCAATCAGCATGATATTGAACTACTCCTAGTTCATAACAATTTTAAAGAACTTAGCAGAATACTGCGAATTTAAAGACAACTTAAATGATGCAGCCAGATACCGGTGTGTGGTTTAAGTTGTAAAGGAGTCTAAACTTAAAGCACTGGCAATGGTAGTTTCAACAGAACTAGCAGCCAAGGAAACTCAGCAGTTAAGCGCAAGCATGGGAATACACAAAATGGTGACTGAGCGTGTTCACAAAATGGCAGCTGAGATACATACACCAACACAGATTCAAAACTGCCATTGATGTGGAAGAAATAGGTCATGCAGCAGCAAATTGCTGGTATGAAGAAGCTGAATGTAAAAACTACAGTAAAAAAGGGCAGAGATAAAAGGTACTGCAGATGCTGGAGAATCCGAGATAACAAGCATGGGGCTGGATGAACACAGCAGGTCAAGCAG
>JAHRHZ010000275.1:8193618-8223921 GCA_024137785.1 Ginglymostoma cirratum
ACCCTTCATCAGAAATGTCTGATGAAGGGTTTAGGCCCGAAACGTCAAGTTTTCCTGCTCCTATGATGCTGCTTGACCTGCTGTGTTCATCCAGCCCCATGCTTGTTATCTCAGTAAAAAAGGGCACATTGAACATGTTTTAGAAAGAAACCATGAACTATAGCAAAAGTACAAAAACTGAAGAGTAGGAAGAAAATCTACATAGTGTAAAAAGAACATAAGGAAAACCTAGACTCTCAGTCAGAAGAGGAGCTGTTATTAAAGATATTCGTTATTGCTGGTGCCACCAACCAATACTGGATTGCTCTCTTGCTGAGTGGTGTTTCGATTATTATCAGTGTACTGAAGTACGGCGAAAAGCTTTGTTTACAAGCAGTACAGGCAAATCATAGTAAGCAAGGTCGTACAAATCAAAAAGACTTAGACAGAGGCATACAGGTTACATTGCACAGGGTATGTGCTAGGCGAGATCAATGTTAGCAAAATCAGCATTATCTGAGACTAGAGAATCCATTCATCAGTCTAATAACAGCTGGTGTGTGTGTTCACACTTCTGTATCTTCTGCCTGACAGAAGAGATTGTAGGAGATCATTACTGGGATGCGACAGATCTTTAATGATGTTGGTGGTAAGGTCTTGATAAGAATGGAGATGGACGCTGGTGTGATGGTTTTTTTCATACCTGAAAGTGTGCATCTAAAGCAGCTCAGTCACATTGTGCTGCAACCCTCAAAAATTGCACAAAGAATGTACACAGGCAAAGCAAGGGTTGTATCTGTGTGAATGTTCAGTTATACAGTCTGTCTGAAGGTTTGTCTTAGAATGTTACCAAAGGGGATTTTCCAGCTTTATTGGGAAAAACATGGTTGCAGAAAATCAAACTCAACAGGGCTGAAGTAAATTGTTTGTCAGATTCTGAGATTTATCAATCATAAATTCTAAAGAAGTATGCCATTATTTTCAATTGTGATCTGAGAAACATGGAAAAGACCTGTCAAATTGAAAATCAAGGATTAGAATGAAGTAAAATGTTGCAAGGATTAGATCAGTGCTTTATGCAATCAGACCAAATATCGAGGCAGAATTAGAGAGGCTGGTCAAGATGAAACTCCTTGAACCTGTAAATATGAGTGATTGGGCCACACCTATCATACTAGTGATGATGAGAGATGGATTGGTCTGCATCTTTGGTGATTTTAATGTCACTATTAAACTGGTGCCCTGTGCTGAGTGGTGTCCTTTACCTTTAATCGAGAATGTATTTGCTGTACTAGCTGGAGGTCAGTTTTTCAATGAAAATTTCCCAAAGGGAAAATTCCCTTTCGTAACTTGCAAGGACACATCTTCAGACCAACCATGTAACTGAACATTTACATTGAAATAACCCTTGAAACTGCTTCACCTGTAAATGTTCTTAGTCAAGCCTATGTCTGGATGAATATAGATCCTGAATCTCAGAAAGACTTTACAATTTTAACAAATAAAGAACTATTCAAATACAAGAGACTTCCATTTGAAATCTCACTTGCACCTGCATTATTCCAACAGGCCATGGATCAGATTTTAATTGGATTGGAAGGAGCCCAGTGTTACCTAGATTATATTTTAGCCATGAGGTGAAATGAAAAAGAGCATCTCCACATTTTAGATGGTACTCTATGGAAACTTATAAATTTCTATGGCCTAAGAGTGTAGAAAGATAAATGTGAATTTTTTAAAAAATTCTGTTGAATATTTAAGCCATGTCATTGATGCTGTGAGATGACAAAAGTCCCATTCAAAAGCAAAAGTTGTAACTGAGGGGCCAGCAGTCGACCACAGGAAAAGCAACAAAATGGCAAAACATGACCCAAAGAAACCGAGAGGCAAAATGTTCTCATGTTTAGTTTGTTCAGACTTAGTGGGAAGAACAGAAGAAAATCATTGATATTCCTGTTAACTTCCTGGAATTCTCTGAAAGGTGGCCTGGAAGATGATGTCTAGTGAAAAGAAAGCTGAATTTGAACCACTGGCTAAAATAGATAAGGCATGTTATGACCGGGAAATTAAGTTATATGTGTGCTAAAGGTAACAAAAGGGAGGACGATGCCAAAGGGCCGCAAAGGTCCCTCTGGGTGGTTCATGTTTTGCTCAGGGCATCATCGAAAAATCAAAGCTGAGTGTCCTGACTTATCTATTGTTGATGTAGCAAAGAGGCTTGATGAGCTACAGAATGCATGCATTGAAGAAGAAAAGAAGCCATTCCTTAGCAAAGCTCGTTAACCTAAGCGGAAATCTCATAAGGATGGAGGCATGTTGTGACAGCAATGATAATTAAATTGTTAATTTCTGTCAATTTACTTGCACTGTAACTAAAAGCATTTAACCCTGTCACAAATGTTACAACATTTTACGCTTGTGTTTTGCTATGTATTTGATCTAAGGTAGAAAGTAGCTTGAGTTTTAAACTCTACAGGCCTTTTTATAGTATTCACACTGCAACAACAACTTTATGCCTGTCATGCTCACAGTCGTCATGCTCACAGTCGTCATTGCTGGGTGTTTTCCCATAGAAAATATTCCAATTTGTTTTGCTCACATCCAAGCAGGATGTCCATATATTTCTTCCAGTGTGCTTCATCTGCCATTGTTTTGCCCCTAAAGTTAATGTGTCGTTTTGTAACTTACTGCTTTCTACAGAGCTGCTTATGGTTTTAACTTGATAACTCTTGCTTCTTTCCCCTGCGCTTGCATTGGATATTGGAAGCACAGTACTCTGATTTTAAAATTCTCATTCTGGTTTTCAGATCCTTCGATGACCTCTCCTTCTTAGCTGTGTAACTGCCGTCAAGTCCAATAATTCTTCTCTCATTCACTCATTGTTGACAGGCCAGCGTTTATTGCCCACCCTTAGTTGCCCTTGAGAAGGTGATGGTGAGCTGCCTTCTTGAACTGCTGAAGTCCATGTGCTGTACGTAAACCCACAATGCCATTAGGGAGGGAATTCCACAATTTTGACTGAGCGACAGTAAAGGAACAACAATATATTTCCAAATCAGGATGGTGAATGGCTCAGAGGGGAACTTGTAGGTGATGGTATACCCATGTATCTGCTGCCCTTGTCCTTCTAGATGGAAGTGCTCTTGGGTTTGGAAAGTGCTGTCTAACGGTCTTCGAATTTCTGCAGTGTATCTTGTAGATAGTACACACTGCTGCTCCTGAGTGTAAGTGGTGGACAGAAAGGATGTTTATGGATGTGGTGATAATCAAGCAAGTTGCTTTTTCCTGGATGGTGTCAAACTGCTTGAGTGTTGTTGGAGTTTCACTCATCCAGGCAAGTGGTGAGTATTCCATCACACTCTGACTTATGCCTTGTTGATGGTGGGAAGGCTTTGGGAGCGAGGAGGTGAGTTACTCGCCTCTGTATTGCTTCTGACCTGCTCTTGTAGCCACTTTATATGGCAGACCCCCAGTTGAATTTCTGGTCAGTGATTCTGATAGTGGGGGATTCAGCGATGGTAATGTCTTTGAATGCCAAGGGGTGTTGTTTAGGTTGTCTCTGGTTGGAGATGGAAATTGCTTGACATTTAGCAAAAGTGTTACTTTGTAAGTCCGTTGTAGTCTCAGTGCTTTTCTAATTCTGGTCTCTTATGCGCCCCTATTTTAATTGGTCTTATTGGTTAGATCTTCAGTTACCTAGGGTTACAGCGGTGGAATTCTCTCCCAAACCGATGCCACTCCCTGTCCTCCTTTGACACTCCTTAACATCTGTCTCTTTGATCAAGTTTTTGGTCACCTGTCCTAATATCTCTTTAAATGGCTTGGTGCCAGGTATTGCCTTGAGGTATTTTACTATGTTAAGAGTGTGTTTTATCAATGCAAGTTATTGTTAGATCAAGAAGTGGAGAGCTGTATATCTGAATCATTAACATATATGGTGAATAACTAAGGACCCAAATAAATCCTTAACAATAATTACTTGTCAAATGCAGCAAATTCCTTTGCCCCAACTCTTTCCTATCTGTTCTAAAATTTCCTAATCTATTCTAAATTTTTTGGAGGTTTCTGAGTAAAAAGTGAATTTGTTTGTAATTATTACTGAAGTGTTTTCAATTGTCAATGCCTAGTTTCAAGAACTTTAATGATATTTTCTTTTTCTCTCTTAACTAGTTCAACTTTGTTGGAAGAATCCTTGGACCCAGAGGTCTAACGGCAAAACAGTTGGAAGCAGAGACAGGATGCAAAATTATGGTGCGAGGGAAAGGCTCAATGAGGGACAAGAAGAAGGTGAGACTGATGTAATTGGATGGCTTGAAATAGCATTTCCTTCAATACAAATATACACGTGTCAACTGTTGTTTAGCTTCCAATAAAGTTTAACTTTGGAAAAGTAATAATTTACGTTGGTACATGGTAGCTTCATATACTTAGCCAAATGAGAATAATTTCCAATATGGATCAAATAGATGAAAGGTTCAGATTTAACGCTACATGTTCTGTTGACACTGCCTGTGAATTAAGCTTGTGTCCTAAATAGTATTACTATTTCAATGTGCTTGCTGAAGATGGAATATTTTTGTTAGTCCTCAGTTAATTTGACCTTTGAAAAAAATAACAAGCATCAAAATACGTCTGGCTCAGTGAGTACTTGCACGTCCTTTCAGTTGATTGGAGGAGCAGATGTGATGCTCCTGGAGTATTCACTATTTATTATCTGAATGTTTATGCTAAAGTTGCAGTAATCAACTTGTTTGTTTGGGTAGAATGTGAGAACAGGTTATGCCAACCATTCCACCTTATTAAATCACAAGGTGATTTGAATTAATCAAATGACTAGATGAATATATCAGAAGGGATTGAAAAAAATCAGGATAACTTTGCAAGACATAGCTGATGATGTGGAAATATTCATGGAATGATTCTTCAAGATTGAGCAATAAACTGTTATCTTGGACATTTTGCTCATTTATCTTGGAGATCAAATAAAACACCTAACCACAATAAAGGTTTGTGCAGAATAAAACAGTTGGTTAGAGTCAATGATTGTGGATAACGTGTGTGGTGCGAAATAAGAAACTGGAACTCCCTCCCTAATGTCATTGTGTACTGGATAGCGCAGGGACTGCAGCAATTCTTAGTTGCTCTGAAGGGCAACTAATAATGGGCAATAAAGACTGATCTGGCCAGTGGTGCCTGTATCCCATGAATGAGTAAAAACAATTGTCCTTTATTTGCATGTATGCAATTATCATTTGAGGTTGGAATGTTTTTTTCCATTTGGATGTATATGTTTGGAGCTCAGCAAATTGATTGCAAGATGTTTATTTTATGTAACAATGCAAATTCTTTAAATTCTTCTAATTTTTATTACCAAGGTTATTTAATTCTGATGATTTCATTAACCTGGTTAGATTTGCCAGCAGGTTGTTTAAATTTAGATACTGTCTGTATCATGTGCAACATCATTGGTCCTATTTGTGATAATTGATACATTACTCATAGGAAGCATCCAGGTTATGCCTTGAAATGTAGAAATAGTGGACCGGATGATTAAAATTAAAATTTTCATTTGGGAACAAAATGCAGTGAATTTTTGTTAATTTTGTTTAGGGTAGAAAAACATAAGCTTAATAATTTGGCATTTTGTAGGTTGATTTACAGTGTAAAATAAAATGTTCTAAGACCACACTTTAAGTAAATTACTTAAGTTACTTGCAGATTTTGTTTTTGGAATGAAGATCAGAATGCAGAGTCATGGCATTATTACAATGCAGCAGAAGGCCTTTTGGCTTATGTCTGCACCAACTTTCCAAATGAGCATTTTTATTCCAAATGAGCATCGTGTCACAATACCATTCACCTGCTCTTTTTTTATAGCTATGCACACTGTTTCTGTTTAAATAATTTGATGTCTTGGTGAATGTCTGAGTTGAGCCTGCCTCTCTTGCTCTTCTGATCAGCATGTTCCAATCCCAAACCACTTGCTGTATAAAAAGAGTTTTCGCTCACATTATATTTACCTCTTTGCAGATTATTTTAAATCTGCGTCCTCTTGTTCTTGATCCCCATGTGAGCAAAATCAATTTCTCCATGTCTATGCTGTCCAGATCTCTCATGATTTTGAAAACTTCCATTGAATCTCCTCTTAGTCTTTGCCTCTTCAGGAAAGATAGCCCCAACTTCTCCAATCTATCATTATAAATAGACAGCGGCACAGTGGCTTAGCGGTTAGCACTGCAGCCTCACAGCGCCAGGGACCTGGGTTCAATTCCAGCCTCGGGCGACTGTCTGTGTGGAGTTTGCACATTCTCCCCGTGTCTATGTGGGTTTCCTCCGGGTGCTCCGGTTTCCTCCCACTGTCCAAAGGTGTGCAGGCTAGCTGGATTGACCTTGCTAAATTGCCCGTAGTGTTCAGGGGTGTGTGGGTTATAGGGAGATGGGACTGGGTGGGATGGTCCAAGCGTCAGTGTGAACTTGTTGGGCCTGTTTCCACACTGTAGGGATTCTATTCTATAACTGACATTTCTCATCCCTGAAACTGTTGTACTAGCCATCTTTTGCTATCTGACCAATGCATTCATATCCTTCAGAAAGTCATGGTGCCCAAAATCGTGTACAATGATTCAGCTGAGATTTAACTAGTGTGTTATAAATGGTCTTGTACTCTGTGCTACTATCAGTAAAGCCTAGAATACATATGAACAAGGATGAAGAGTAGGCCACTTGGTCCTTCAAACCTTCTCTGCCATTCAATAAGACCATGGCTGAGTGACTTTTAACCTCATCTCTACAATCCTGCAAAATTCCAGTGATCTTCTGTCCTCTCGGTCATCAAGAACCACTACCTTAAAAATATTTAAATGATACCTTTGATGACCAATGCATTTATGCACCCTTTAGAATGGCTGCCTTTCCACACTCAATCAGTCAAAGTGTATTATCTCACTTCTCTGCGTTGGACTGCATCTGTCATATACCCGTTCAGCCTACCACCATGACGTTTTTCATTTGGAGTTTTAAATGATCCTGCAGGGATGGCACACTGAAGTTAGCACTGCTGCCACACAGCACCAGGGACCTGGGTTTGATTCCAACCTTGGGTGACTGTCTGTGTGGAGTTTGCATTTAACCTGGTGGCTGCATAGGTTTCTGCCAGGCATTCAGGCTTCCTCCCACAGCCCACAGATCTGCAGTTTAGGTGGATGGCCATGCCAAATTATCCCATAATATCTTTGGATGTGCAGGCTAGGTGGATCAGACATGGTAAATGTGGGGCATGGTAGGATGGGTCTGGATGGGATGATTTTTGGAACATCAGTGCAGACTTGATAGACAGAATGGCCTCTTTCTGCACTGTAGGGTTTCTATGATTCCTTGCAGTTTACAATGCTATCGTGTTTTATGTCATCCGAAAACTTTGAAATTGCTTCCTGCACTCCAACCCTATTTTCTATCATTCAGTCAGCTTTGTATCTACATTATTACTGACCCTTAATTCCATGAGCTACAACCTTGCTCGCAAGTTTGCTGTGTGGCACTAAACCAAATGCCTTTTTCTAAGTCCGTGTGCACCATATCAACAGTTTTATCCTCATCAACCCTTTCTGTTACCACTTCAAAGCATCCCAACAAGTTAGTTATTCATGGCTTTCCTGAAATAAATCCCTGCTGGCTGTATTTAATTCACACACATTTTTCCATGTGACTGATAGTTCCATCCTGAATTATCGTTTCCCCACCATTGAAGGTAGACCGAGTGGCCTGTAGTTGCTGGGCTTATCCTTGTGTCTTTTATACAGAGGATATACTTGTTTGCATTTCTCCAGTCCTCTGACACCACTCCCGAGTATGGGGAAGACTAAAAGTTAAATAGCCTATGCCACTGCAATATCTTATCTCACTTCCTTCAGTATCATTGGATGCATCTCATCGGGTCCAGTTTCCTTGTCAGTTCTAAATACCAGCTACTTATCCATGCCATGTCCTCATAGATTTTGAACCCTTCTTGTGACCGAGTTTCTTCTTCTGTCACCGTGACTTAGTAACATCTTCCTTGAAAAGATGCAGTAAAGTATTTAACAACTCAGCTATGCTTCTTGCTTCCGTATGTATATCTCCTTTGTGGTTTCTCACTGGCCCTATTCCTTTTTCCACCCTTTTATTATTGTTGTTCCTATAAAAGGCTTTGAGATTCCATTAGTTAGCTGGCAGTCTTTTATCACAATCCTTTTTTGCCTCTCCTTTTTGATCTTTCACCTCATAGAACATAGAACAGTACAGCACGGTACAGGCCCTTCGGCCCACGGTGTTGTGCCGAACTTTTACCCTAAACCTAAGGTCTATCTAACCTCCACTGCTACCTTATACTATCATCCATATGCCTATCTAATAGCTGCTTAAATGCTCCTAATGAAGCCAACTCCACTACCCTCTCTGGCAATGCATTCCACGCCCCTACCACTCTGAGCAAAGAACCTACCTCTGACGTCTCCCCGATATCTACCTCCTTTTACATTAAAACTATGTCCCCTCGTAAAAGCTATCTCCATCCTAGGAAAAAGTCTCTGGCTTTCTACTCTATCTATACCTCTGATCATTTTGTACACCTCTATCAAGTCACCTCTCATCCTTCGTCGTTCTGAAGAGAAAAACCCTAGCTCTCTCAACCTTTCCTCGTAAGACCTTCCCTCCATTCCAGGCAACATCCTGGTAAATCTCCGCTGCACCTTTTCTGACGCTTCCACATCTTTCCTGTAATGAGGTGACCAGAACTGGACACAATACTCAGGCCAAACCAGGCTTTTGTATAGCTGGACCATAACTCCACGGCTCTTGAACTCAATCCCTTTATTAATGAAAGCTAACACACCACACGCCTTCTTAACAACTCTATCTACCTGGGTGGCAGCTCTCAGGGAAGTGTGAACATGAACCCCAAGATCCCTCTGCTCCTTCACACTGCCAAGAATCTTTCCATTAACCCTGTATTCTGCTTTCAAGTTTGTCCTTCCAAAATGAATCACCTCACAGTTTTCAGGGTTAAACTCCATTTGCCACTTCTCAGCTCAGCTCTGCATTCTATCAATGTCCCTTTGTAACCTAGAACAGCCCTCCGCCATGTCCACAACATGACCCCCCTTCGTATCGTCCGTGAACTTGCTAATCCACCCTACCGTCCCTTCATCCAAATCATTTACAAAAATCACAAATAGAAGAGGACCCAGAAGAGATCCTTGTGGTACACCACTCATAACTGAGCACCATGTCGAATATTTTCCGTCCACTACCACCCTTTGACTTCTAAGGGTCAGCCAATTCTGAATCCAATCTGCCACAATCCTCCCTGTCCCATGCCTCCTTACCTACTGCATGAGCTTACCATGGGGAACCTTATCAAATGCCTTACTTAAATCCATGTATATCACATCCACTGCTCCACCTTCATCCATGTGTTTGGTTACCTCTTCAAAGAATTCAATAAGGTTTGTGAGGCATGATCTACCCCTCACAAATGTATGCTGGCTATCACAAATCAAACTGTGCCTTTCCAAGTGATCATAAATCCTGTCTCTCGGAGCCCTTTCCAATAATTTGCCCACCACTGACTTCAGACTAACTGACCTATAATTTCCGGGGTTATCCCTGTTTCCTTTTTTGAACAAGGGAATGATGTTTGCCTCTTTCCAATCTTCCGGCACTATACCCGTGGACAGTGAGGACGAAAAGATCATTGCCAAAGGCCCTACGATCTCGTCCCTGGCTTCCCATAGAATCCTTGGATAACTCCCATCAGGCCCGGGGGACTTATCTATCTTCAACTTCCTCAGAATTCCTAGCACATCTTCTTTACTAACGTCAACCTCCTCTAGCCTACCTGCCTGTTTCACAACATCCTCCTCTACAACTAGGTCCCTCTCAGTTGTGAATACTAAAGAAAAGTATTCATTAAGGACCTCTCCTATCTCTTTAGGCTCTATGCACAAATTCCCTTCACAATCCTAGATCGGCCCTGCCCTTTCTCTGGTCATTCTCTTGTTCTGCACATACATGTAGAAAGCCTTGGAATTTTCCTTGATCCTATCCGCCAAGGTTTTCTCATGCCCCCTTATAGCTCCCTAAGCCCTTTCTTCAGCTCCTTCCTGGCTAACTTGTATCCCTATAGAGCCTTTTCCGTTCCTCTTTTCCTAAACCTTACATCAGCCTCCTTCTTCCTTTTAACCAGTCGTTCGACCTCTCTCGAGAACCATGGCTCCCTCACTCGACTGCATCTTCTCTGCCTGCTAGGGACAAACATATCGAGCACATGCAGTATGCAATCCTTAAACAATCTCCACATTTCTGTGGTGCTCTTCCCTGACAGCACCTGTTCCCAGTTTATGTTACCCAGTTCTTGCCTAACTGAGTTGTAATTACCCTTCCCCCAATTATAAACTTTACCCTGCCGTATGTACCTATCCTTATCCATGACTATCTCCCTTCTGAACATTTTGTGTTCAGTTGGATTTTTAATTGTATTTTCTATCAGCCATCTGTCATAAGCATGCTTTCTTCTCTTTATCTTAATTTCTCTTTTTTTTATCCAGAACTCTCTGGATTTGTATGCCGTACTTTTCTGTTTTGAGGAAATGTACACCTGAAATGTATTTGAACCATCTCCTCTTTGAAGGTAACTCGTTGTTCAGTTACGGGTTTCGTAACAGTTGTAAACTTTACGGTACAACAATCACTGTCCCCTAAATATTTCCCCACTGACGAGTTACTTGGCATACCTCATTCCAAAGAACCAGGTCTGGCAGTGTCTCTTTTCTTGTTGGATTAGATGCACACTGCTGGGCAAAATATTCTTGAACACAATCTAAAGAACAATTGTCCCTATCTGCCCTTAACATTACCACAATTCCGTTTTGTATTTGGGCAAATGAAGTCCCCTTTTATAATCACTTCACAATGCTTGTATGCCTGTCTAGTTCCCTTGCAGACTTGTTCCTCCATATCCTTTTCACTAGTTGGTGACTTGTACACTACAGTGAGCAATTAATTGCATCTTTCTTGTTTCTTAGTTCTCGCCAAATCAATCTGCCCTTGAACCCTGTGAGACTTCCTTTTTTTGACCCCCAATATTGCAATGCTCTCCTTAACCAATGCTGTAATCCCTCCTCCTCTTCTTCCTTTCTTATCTTTCTTTTCCTGCCTTTCCTTCAGACAGAATGCTGTTATTTTTACATCATAATTGCACAAGTAATCTATGCCTGTAACTCACCATTCTTATTCATTATCTTCATATGTTCGCATACATGCAGTATAAGAGTTTATTTTCTGCGTTATTCTGAGTCTACCTACTAATTTACTATTCTCTATTCCAGTGCTGTCTGTCTTTACAGTGCTTTCTGTGTCCTTGTATTACACTGTAATATTTTTCCTTGGTTCCCTAGGCCTTGCACAGTTAGCTTATAATCTCCCCAGCGTCACTCTGAAAACATCCCACAAGGAACTCAGGAGGCGGAGAACAAGGAACTTGGACTACTAGTTTCTTGATCTATAAAAATGATTGATTTAGGTGTGCAGGGCACAATTTCAAAATTGGGAGATATTGCAAAATTTGGATGCGTAGTGAACTGTGACAGAGGTAGTGATAGACTTCAAGCGGGTATAGCCAGAACAGTGGTCTAGTCAGGCACATCGCAGATTGCATTTAATGCAGAGAATTGTGAGGTGATATATTTCAATAGGAACAGCAAGAATAGACAACATAAATAAAGGATAATCATTCAAGAAGGGGAACAGGAGTGATGTTTGTGCCAAGGCATTGAAGGGGACAGGACAGCTTGAGAGAGTGCTAAATAAGGCACTCAGAATTCTAGACTTTATAAATAAAAAGAGTGTAAAAGCAACTTTATAAACCTTCAAGAATCTTTGCAAAACATTTGTTTGGTCTCTACCAGAGTTGTGTGTCCAATGCTCGACAATGCAGCTCCGGAAAGATGTAAGGACATTTGGTAGAGGTTGGTGAGGGTGATTCCAGGAACGAAGGACCTCAGTTCTTAGTTAAATTGGAGGAGCTGGAGTTGCTGTTCTCAGATGATTTGATAGACATATTCAAAATCACAGTGGAATAGGTGGAGAAGATTGGAAGAAAATGTTCTCCTTGGCAGAAAAACATTGCAAGCTTTTCTTTTGATACATAATGGGCAAAAGAGAGGCAAAAGTTAAAATTGGGCTGCTGGAAAATGATGCTGGAGAAGTAGTAATGGGGAACAAAGAAATGGCTGGCGAACCGAATAAGTACGTTGTGTCAGTCTTCACGGTGGAAGACACGAGTAATATCCCAAAAATTCAAGAGAGTCGGGGTGGGGGCCAGAGATGAGTAGGGTGGCCATCAAGAAGGAGGAGGTGCTAGAAAAACTGAAAGGTCTAAAGGTGGATAAATTACTTGGACCAGATGGGCTGCACTCCAGAGTTTTGAAGGAGAAAGCTGAAGAAATAGTGGAGGTGTTAGTGGTGATCTGTCAGGAATCACTGGAGTCAGGGAGGGTCCCAGAGGACTTGAAAGTTGCTAATGTAATTCCTCTGTTTAAGAAGGGAGTAAGGCAAGAAATGGAAAATTATAGGCTGATTAGCCTGACCTCAGTTGTTCATAAGATTTTGGAGCCCATTGAGAAGGATGAGATTTCTGAATACTTGCAAGTGTGTGGTAAAATAGGGCAAAGTCAGCATGGTTTCATTAACGGGAGATCAGGCCTGACAGATCTGTAAGAACTCTTTGAGCATGTAATGAGCATGTTAGACTAGGGAGAGCCAATGGATGTCATTATTCTGGACTTCCACAAGGCCTTTGATAAGGAGTTGCACAGGAGGCTGCTGAGTAAGATAAGAGCCCATGGTGTTAGAGGCAAGGTATGTGCGTGGATAGAAGATTGGCTGTCTGGCTGAAAGCAGAAAGAGGGATATAAAAGGATTCTCCTCAGGATGAAAGCTGGTGACTAGTGGTGTTCCACAAGGGTCAGTATTGGGACCACAACTTTTCACTTTATGCATTAATGATCTAGATGAAGGAACTGAGGGCATTCTGGCTAAGTTTGCAGATGATACGAAGGGGTGGAGGGACAGGTAGCATTGAGGAGCTGGAGAGGCTGCAGGAAGTTTTATACAGTTTAGGAGAGTAGGCAAAGAAGTGGCAGATGGAATGCAATGTGGGAAAGTGTGAGATCATGCGCTTAGTTAAGAAGAATAGAGGCATGGACTATTTTCTAAATGAGGAGAAAATTAGAAATCTGAAATGCAAAGGGACTTGGCAGTCCTAGCACGGGTTTCTCTTAAGGTAAACTTGCAGGTTGAGTCAGTCATTAGGAAAGAAATACAAAGTTGACATTTATTTTTAGAGGACTAGAATATAAAAGCAGGGGGATGTACTTCTGAGGCTTCATAAAGCGGTGGTCAGACCGCATGTAGAGTATTATGAGCAATTTTGTGTCCCATACCTCAGGAAGGGTGTACTAGCCCTGGAGCAGGTCTAGATGAGGTTCATGAGAATGGTCCCAGGAATGAAAGGTTTAAAGTTTAGAAGGATGATCTGATTCAAACTTACAGAATACTGAACAGCCTGGACATTGGGGAGATGTGTCCATTGGCAGGAGAGACTAATTTCTGAGGGCACAGCTTTAGTGTAAAGGGAAGGCCCTTTAAAACAAAGATAAGGAGAAATATCTTCACTAGAGAGTGATGAATCTGTGGAATTCATTACCACAGAGAGCTGTAGAGGCCAGGTCATTGAGTATATTTAAGACGCGGCGATAGATAGGTTCTTAATTGTCAAGAGGATCAAAGGTTATGGGGAGAAAGCGGGAGAATGGGGTTGAAAAACTTATCATCCATGATTGAATGGTGGAACAGACTCGATGGGTCGAGTGGTCTAATTTCTGTTTATATGTCTTATGATTTAAATATGAAGAAGCAGATATCACTGATTTTAGTGTGAATTATAAAAGAACCAGAGGTGACTTGAACAAACAAATTTTTTAACTCAGCCTATCAGGAAGATCCAAGAAGCACTGGCTGAAAGTTTGGGGAAGATGGATTCTATTGTGACCTTCTAATGCAAATTAGAATAGTATCTGAAGCAAAAATATTTCCAGGGCGATGGGAAAAGATGTAGTGTGAACCATCTGAAAATGCTTTTACTGAGAGCTGGCAAAGTCATGAAGTGATAAATGACTGCTTTCTGTGTTGTAACTATTTTGTTACTCTGTGACAATTTACCTAATTCTTGATCAACACTGCCACTTTGCCTCAGGAACAATGAGCATTTTTATTCCCTGTTAGCATTGATACTGTATGTCCAGTGAACCTCTACAGGATGATTTGTTTACTTTTTCCAGGCTCTAAGCTTTTATAGTTATTATGAAGGCAAAGCTTCCAGTTGGTGGTAGTCTTCCTGCTGAGTCAGAGAGCCCTGCGTTCAAGTCATGCCCCAGGATTTTCGCATACAGTCAAGGCTGACTCTTCAGTGTAGTACTGATGGAATGCTACACTGTTGGGTTCCATCATTCAGATGAGATATTAAACTAAGGTCCCAGCTACCCTGTTGGGTGGATCTAAAAGACAGCACAACACTAAGATCCAGATCTTCCATTGGCCAGACAGCTTTTATTCCACTGTATGAAGAAGTTGCAACTGGGACCCCTAAGGAATCCTCATTTTAGTATATTCTGAAAGAATTATCTGGGAAATTGAATTTTCCACAGGGCAATTCCTTCAAACCTGGAACCCTTCAAAAGCCACCATTTAAAATGTAGAACTTGGAGGATTCTGGTGAAATTCGGTAAGTTCAGCAAATGTTAGAGTATGTATTTAGTAGTCTATCTCCTGAGTAAACCTGTTCAACAGACATCATGCACAATTCTCTCATACCCAACTACACCTCCCCCAGACACCTTATGCCCCCATACTCTGACCCAACTCGTGTTAGCATAGGAATAGGTCCTTTGATCGCTGTGTCTGTGCCGACCATGATGCTACTCTAAACGTAGAACAAAAAAAAAACACAGCACAGGAACAGGCCCTTTCATTTTGACAGCAGCTGTTAAATTTCAGAATATGGCAGCTGACTATTATGAAAAGGAGACATGGCTTGCCCTTTCAGTTCTGCTCTGAGAGAGAGCTGTGAATGAAATGCCTCTGTCTTTCTGAAACTGCCTTAATTGGAATCTCCTCTTAGAAATGTGGAACTCACTTATTTTGTTTTCTAAAAAAAAGCCAGAGTGGCAAGTGAAGGGAAGTTACCCCAAGTGTATTGGCCAATATTTATCTCTCCATTAATACTACAAAATAGATTATCTGATCTTTATTACTTGACTGTTTAGGTGGAATTACTGGGCAAATCCGCTGTCATGTTTCCTACATTCCACCAGTGTCTGCACTCTAAGAATATTTAATTGATTGTAAAGAGTTTTGAAGTCTTCTGTGGTCATGTAAAATGCTGTACGAATACAAATCTTTTCTTTATATCATAATGAAAAGTCTTTAAGGAAGCCAATGGCAACATTAAACAGCTTTGAAGTCCAAGACTAAATTTGGTTTTCATCTCGTTGTTTGAAGCTACAAGCAGGTCTTACTGAAGCCACTTGTCACTCCTCACTTGAGTGACTCAGTTATGAATAATTTAGCTTGATTATCTTTTATCATTTATTCTGGCCTTGCCTGTCAATTTTATATCTATGTTGTTTCTGTCCCTTTCAGTTTTGTATTTAAGTTTAAATTTTGGTGTCCCTGTCTGAAAAGTTGCATGTATATACCATGAGTAATTAGTTAACATAAAGATTGGAAGTTTCTGAAGAAGGGTCCCAACCCAAAACATCAACTTTCCTGCTCCTCAGATGCTGCCTGGCCTGATGTGTTCCTTCAGCTCCACACTGTATTGTCAAGTTTTAATGTACCTGTTTTCACTGATATCTTCATTCACATTCGCTGAAGGATGGAAAATTTGTTTTACCGCTCAAAACGTGCAGAAAGAATAAGCTATTGATTTTCTTAAACAGTTTATCAGATTATATTTGAATCTCTTCAAAGTGTTTGAATAGTTTCATGAGTTTTCAAAACCAAGCAATCCTGGAGTTGAATGCATGGCAATGTTGATAAACTAATTTTCTGAATCACCATGAAATAATATGCAAATATAAAGTTGAATTGTTAATTTTTATATTTTTGTCTTTCCTGTAAAGAAATCAAGAATTTCCATTAGAGTTTCCATTTAAAAAGAATTTATTTTGCTTTGGTGTAAAACAATGGGCAAGTTTATTCTGCAAAATGTGTAAGTTATGGCAGCAATGCTCCAAGTTTATAAGTAATGTTCATTGGTCTCCTGTGACATTGCTCTGAGAAATCAATATTAAACATAACCTGGTGAAATTGAGTTGAGAAGGAACATGATCGAACCCAGGGAGTGCAAATCCACTTTAAATGCAATCTCGAAGTTTTGTTTCAGTCCTGATTCTACTACTATTTCTATATTATTTGTGAATTTTAACATTCACGTTTTTTTTGGCAATGGAGAGTTGGTTGGAGAATAGACAAATAAATTGGGAGATGTAAAACAGATTTTAAATGTCGTCACTGGAAAGAATGTCTTTTTTTGAAAAGTGGCAAGTTTTGAGATGCTTTCCATTATCAATGTAGGCATAGAATTTATAATGGAAAAGCATTGGCAAGATGGATATGCATTTGATATATTTATAATATACTAAAATAAATTGTGACAAATCATGTTATATAGTATTAATTGTAGTGGGAACAAACTAACCACTATCTTATCAGCAAATAAAAATATATTCACCACTGTCTTTTTACTTAACACTTTCAAATTAAAACTTCTGTTTTCAGTAAAAACTGTGGAACCAATATGAACATTCCCTAATTATGGTCTGTTCTGAACACTTTCTTTATCACAAACTTAAACGGTGGTAATTTGTTATGAATAGTTTAATTAGTCCAAGATGTAAATTTGAAGAGACTGCCAGCACCAAATGAAGTGTTGCAAGTAATGTGATTTTATAATTGTGGTTTGGAAAGGAAAGCAAACTGAATATGTGCTAATGCTGTTCAAAGTGAGCAAGTATTTTTCTATTTGACATGTAATAAATTAAATAAATAAAACTGTCGTGTCCCTGCAGTTTTTTTTTGCATCCATCTGAGAGTGGAGATGTCCAGTATCACAGCATCTGTGCTGTATAGAATTGAGTTGAAAGATCCGAATATTTATTCGCAGTAACTCAGATTAGATGATAAATAAATCTTTGCACCTGCTATGAAAGAAAAGAAGAGAGAATAAAGAGTGGTAATATCAGTTTGTACCTCATAAAATATGTAATTACTATATAATCCAAAATCTAAAATTGCATTGCTTGGAAAGCAAAAATTGTTAGTCATTTAGTTCTTGGGGTAAAATTCAATATTCAATATGCAACCATCAGAGCCATTAATCCTGCCCCATTAAATTAGTGGAGCTACTTGGCATTGAGTTTACCCATCCTGTCAGCATGCTATTTCAGGCAAGAAGCAAATGTTAAGATAAAGTATGGCAATACTTTGGAAAATTCATGTCCACATCTCTGTCATGCAAGTTCCAGGAGAACACCACCAGTGTCCAATCACAGTGAGCAACACATCTCCATTAATTGGAACTGTCAGAAAAATTGTCAAGCTTGCTTTTCAAGAACTGTTAGAGTTCATTACTCACTGCATATCCCTGCTATAACAAAGTGTAGAGCTGGATGAACACAGCAGGCCAAGCAGCATCATAGGAGCAGGAAAGCTTGACGTTTCGGGTCTAGTCCCTGCAGTTTCTTTCAAACGCTAATAACTGTCCATGAAAGTATATTGTTTGTATGCAAAAAGCTTTGTAAGGGGATTGCTTGTGTTACCATCCAAAACCTTTTCAAGTCACATATCAGAAATAAAATCTCTCCAATCATCATAATTTTGAAAACGTCAGTCAAAAGCCATGGGGCCTTCTTTCATTCTTATGAGGACTAACTTTTAGATTGTGACATTTGGTATCATCCTGGTAATCCTTATCTGCGACCCCTTTAGAATCTCAGTATGCTTTACACACTGTGACATTTAAAACAGGATACAGGACTCACTTTCTACAGATGCTGCCAGGAGATATTATGCTTCATTTATGTATTTATGGTCATCGTGCAATTTCTTCTGCCATCTCGTATTTCTTGTGCGCTTAATTTTACAACTGATCAGCGCAGCACTGTTTTTAGATACTTTATTTGACAGTTGCTCTTGCATCATGTAAACGTGAAGATTGAAGGACACTAAATGCGATATAGATAGGTTAATTGAGTAAGCAAAGATATGGCAATGTGGTACAATGTGAAGGAAGCATAAAAAGAAAGCATATTAAGTCGATGGTAAGAGATTACAGAGCCTTTGGGTGCAGAAGAGTCTAGGTGTCCTAGTGCATGAATTGGTAAAGGTTAATAGGTAGATACAGCATATAATAAGGAAAGCAATTAGGATGTTATTGTTCATTGTGAGGGGAATTGAACACTAAAATTGGGGCGGCGTTATGTTTCAGTTATATGGGCATTGCTGATATCGCATGTGGAGTACTGTGTGCAGCATTGATCTCCTTATTTTTAGGGAAAGATTTAAATGCATTAAAGCGATTCAGAGAATATTTATTAATCTAAAAATTGGAATGTGCAGATTATCTTCTGAGGAAAGATTAATTCAATTAAGCTTGCATCTACTGAACTTTACATGAGCACGAGGTGTCTTGATTGAAACATACAAGGCCCTAAAGGGTCTTGACGGTGGATGTGGGAAGGTTGTTGTCACTTGTGGGAGAATCTAAAACTGGCTCACCCATGGAAGACTGAGATATAAAGGGTTTTGTTTTCCTCCAAGTGTAATGAATCTTTGGAATTTTGAATATGTTTTAGGTTGATGCAGATAGATCCTTGATAAGCAAGGGGGTGAAAGTTGGAAATGTGGAGTAATCAGATCAGTAGTGAAATTATTGAATGATGGAGCAGGCTCAAGAGCTGAGTGGCCACCTCCTGCGCTTAATTTGTATGTTTGTATGCCTTACAGTTTCCTATGTCTACCGCGTAGATCCCTTACCCAATCTATAAATTGGGCATAGACCACTGGATTTTGTTCTGAAGTACTAACTGATGAATTTATGAATGCTGCCATTTAATATGGAAAGTGAGGTCTCGTTCACCTTTTAAGTTCTACTGTTGCTTTCCAGAATGTTAATTTTATTGGTCATGGCAATGGTAATTTCCAGACAAAAGTTTGTTCATTCGTAATTTATTTATTTTATTCATGTCTAATTCAAAGCTCAAATGCTGATTTCTAATAAAATACTGCTATGAAGTAGTTTGATTTAAAGAAAAGTGAAAAGTGACATTGGACAAACAAATTGTATATTTTATCAAGCAATTCGTGCAAAGTTGCTGACCACAATTGCAGTCAACTTCAAGTAAGCACAAGTATTGAGTTCCAGAAAATCAGAACACTTCCTTTTTGTCTTTATTGTTAGCATTCTCAGACTCAGGAATATTTAAATGCATTTCTGATCCAACTACATATGAACACTGAGGAGTAGGAGCAGGTCATTTGTTTTCTCGTGCATTCTGAACTGTCCAATAATATCTGATATGGTTGCCGATATAGTTGTTGTCTTGCTTCAACTCTCCTGATTGCCTCCATTATCTACCACCTAACACTCTCCAATTTATTTTATTCTCCAAAATCTAAAGCCCACCACGTGGATCACCTGTTACCAGATTCTATTTTTAACTTGGAAGTGTCTTTAGAAGTTATTATTGTGTAAAGTTTTGTTTTAGAAAGTGCTTTTTTTATTTTGACTAATTGCAGCTCAAGTAATGGATCGTGGTTAAGAACCTTGCAGATTGACTATTTTTATCTGTCACGTGTAGAATTCCTCATTTTTGCTTTTGCTTATTTATGAATTGTAGGTATCACAGACTGGGCCTAGATTTATTGCCCGTACTTAATTAAACAGAAGATAGTTGAGAATCAACTATGTTGTGCCTCTGTTGACCAGATCAGGTGAGGATGGCGTATTTCCTTAACTAAAGGATGTTAGTGAACCTGATAGTTTTTATGACAGCCAATGGTGATTATAACAGGCCTGTGTCAATTGGCCTTTTCAGGCTATTGTATATTTACAATATATTATATGACAACTTGCATTTGGAACAGCTGCTTTTGAGGCTTGAAAACAATGCATTTAACTTTTCGAAGTATTTAGAAACATAGCCACTCTTGAAAACAATGGGATGATTACCTAGCTTTATTCAGTTAATACATGGTTAATCTGTACCTCAATTACATTTCCCTACCTTCACCCCATTTCCCTTGATACGTTTGCTGAAAAAAAATTATTGGTTTTGCAGATGTCCTTATACTGCTATAACAATGCTGTTAAGTTGCCTTCCAATGTTTTACATGTATTACTAGTGGACTTCATTGTCTGAACCTACAAACTTAAACTAGGTCGTGGGAGAGTGTATTATCTTCCTATACTATGGACTGATGAGTTGGCGATGAGTTCTGACCTCATGGTAGTTTATTCTTACAACAGTGTCTATTTGTAGCAGGAGCAAGTCTAATTTAAAATATTCCTGTAAGTTTTATGTTTTGACTGTTTTCACACCATTAGTAATATTTCAAAATTGGTTAACACCTGACCATATTTTTACATAATGGCTTGAAATAGATTGAAACAGGGGAAAGTCAAAATTTGATGTAATGTTCAAACTTCTTCACTTTTAAATAAGAACTTTGATTTGACATGTACACTTTTCACTGTACTGCTGTACTTGAGTGTGCTTGAGAATAAAACCTAATTCTGATTCTAGTTCTAATGAGAATCCGCTTACTGCATTCACTTCGTTGGAAACAAAATTTTGTCTAGGTAACAGGGCTGCATTCAGTTTGGCCCATGAAAACTTAATGCTTTTTATAACTGTAATTTGCAGTCATCATTCAATGCCATAAGTTAGGTTTCAAAAAAATGTTGGTACCCTTGTTGTGAATGACATGAATTGTTACAGATCTGTGTGGAATCACTTGGTTATTTTAATTAATTGGATGCACATGATGGTCTATTCACAAAGATAATGTATATGGGCTCGCAGCCAAGTTGTTTTCAAATATAGTTGCTCCAGAGCGACTGATGAGGAATACTGTTTATTCTCGCATGTCGATACTGTATTATGGTGATCTTTAATTCAGTTAGACATTGTAATTCATGAAATCAGCATTGCTGTAGTTGCATGGCCAGGCTCCAATTGTCCCGAGTTTTCATGAAATATGAGCAATTGCTGTTTTGTTTTGCGGATAGATGGCTCTGTTCATTCTGTTGAACATAATGAATAAAATAGAATGCTTACCTTTGGGTACCGGATTGTCAAAGTGACTCACGAAATAAAGCTAGCGTACTTTGTATTGTAGGATGTAATTTGTAGCTCAACCTTTCATGAAATTTATGCATGTGGATGCAATTGTACTGCATCAACAATTTAATTTCGCCTTCTAACTCCTAAAAGCTTGAATATTTCTATAAAACTTGATGTATTTTCAAATTCTAATCAAGTTTGAGGTGTTCAGTCACCCTTGTCTGTGGTGAATTCTCTTTTGACTTGAATATTTGGAAGAAAATTTCTGCAACATATCATTGAGACATCAGCAGAAAGGCTAAATTTAGTCACAGTTGCAAATGGAACCATAGGATGTTTGAAGCCTTTCTGTCCATTATGTCCTTAATCCTAATCTGTGTTGACCTTCTGGAGCAATTCAGTCAGTGCCATGACTCTTAATTTTCCCTGCAGTCCAGAGAAATTTACCTTTTCAGGTTGAAAGTTTCAATTGACCATTTGCCCCACCACGCTCTCAGGCAGTGCTTTAAAGGCTCCAGGCTTACAATCTGTGAAGATTTTTATTCCTCGTTTTACCATTGCTTCTTTTGTCAACTATCTTAAATCTATGGCATCTGGCTTTTGATTCATCCAACAACGGTGGACAGTTTTCCTAAAAACTCTAAAATTCTTCATGATTTTCAGTGTGTCTATGAAAACTACTTCCAGACTTCTCCTTTTAAGGAGAGCAATTGCAACATTGCCAATTTTTTAAAAACGTAACTGAGTTCCTTATCCCTGGAATAATTTCACATTCTTCCAAAAGTGTAGAGATCAGGACTGTATGCAATATCCTACTTGAGGCAGAATCAGTCATTTATACATGCTTAACTTAATATGAGCACAGAAGACAAATGTAAGGAAGTTGATGAAGCTCAGGATGCTGTCTGCTTTGTTAACTGTGCTCTCAAGATAACCTGCTACCTTCAATGATTTATGTACATGTACATCCAGGTCCTTCTGCCCATTAGAATTGTATGTTTTATATTCTTTCTCGGCATCCTTTCTATCAAAATGAATCAGTTCTCGCTTCTCGACTTGAAATTTAGTCTGCAATTTGGCCACACATTCCACCACTTGTCTATGATAACAAGCATGGGGCTGGATGAACACAGCAGGTCAAGCAGCATCATAGGAGCAGGAAAACTTGACGTTTCGGGCCTAGACCCTTCATCAGAAATGGGGGAGGGGAAGAGGGTTCTGAAATAAATAGGGAGAGAGGGGGAGGCGGATAGAGGATGGATAGAGGAGAGGATAGGTGGAGAGGAGGCAGACAAGTCGAAGAGGCGGGGATGGAGCCAGTAAAGGTGAGTGTAGGTAGGGGGGTAGGGAGGAGATAGGTCAGTCCAGGGAGGACGGACAGGTCAAGGGGGCGGGATGATGTTAGTAGATAGGAGATGGGGGTGTGGCTTGAGGTGAGAGGAAAAACAGGTTAGGGAGGTGGAGATGAGCTGGGCTGGTTTTTCTGCCTTCCAGAGGGACCACTCCCTCCGCGACTCCCTTGTCCGCCCCACACTCCCCTCCAGCCCCACCACACCCGGCACTTTTCCTTGTAACGGCAGGAAGTGCTACACCTGCCCCCACACCTCCTCCTTCACCCCAATCCCAGGCCCCAAGAAGACTTTCCACATCAGGCAGATGTTCACCTGCACATCTGCCAATGTGGTATACTGCATCTGCTGTACCCGTTGTGGCTACCTCTACATCGGGGAAACCAAGCGGAGGCTTGGGGACCGCTTTGCAGAACACCTGCGCTCAGTTCGCAACAAACAACTGCACCTCCCAGTCGCGAACCATTTCAACTCCCCCTCCCATTCCTCAGATGACATGTCCATCCTGGGCCTCCTGCAATGCCACAGTGATGCCACCCGAAGGCTGCAGGAACAGCAAATCATATTCAGCCTGGGAACCCTGCAGCCTAATGGCATCAATGTGGATTTCACAAGCTTCAAAATCTCCCCTCCCCCAACTGCATCCCAAAACCAGCCCAGCTCATCTCCACCTCCCTAACCTGTTTTCCCTCTCACCTCAAGCCACACCCCCATCTCCTATCTACTAACATCACCACGCCCCCTTGACCTGTCTGTCCTCCCTGGACTGACCTATCTCCTCCCTACCCCCCTACCTACACTCACCGTTACTGGCTCCATCCCCGCCTCTTCGACTTGTCGGCCTCCTCTCCACCTATCCTCACCTCTATCCATCCTCTATCCGCCTCCTCCTCTCTCCCTATTTATTTCAGAACCCTCTTCCCCTCCCCCATTTCTGATGAAGGGTTTAGGCCCGAAACGTCAAGTTTTCCTGCTCCTATGATGCTGCTTGGCCTGCTGTGTTCATCCAGCCCCATGCTTGTTATCTCGGATTCTCCAGCATCTGCAGTACCTTTTATCTCTGATACAATTTTAACCACCACTTGTCTATGTTCTTTTTGAAAGCTGTGCAGTATTTTCATCATGGTTATCAATATTTCCAAGTTTTTTTTATCTTCTGTATATGTTGAAATAGTGTCCTATAAACTGAGGTCTAGGCCATCGAAATAAATCGGGAAGAGCAGGAGTCATCACACCAATCCTTGGGGAAGTCAACTATAAATAATCTCCAATATGCAAAACAACCATTCATCATGATGCCAGATCTGAATCAAGGAATATATTGGGCAATTCAAATGTCTAATTTAGAATCCCGGTTACGAGCTGAGAACTGCAGCTGGAAGAGGTCATATGTGGTTAATCTCAGTTGTTGTTGTCTCGTTTACCGATCATCATCCTGACTGATACACAAATAATATTGTGGATTACTCTCCTGCAGTCTTGGAATTTATTTTACCAGCTGATCTTACTTGCAAGAATGCAGTGATAAAGGTGAAAAATTAAAAAAGGTTAGTGAAAGCCAGTTTATCCCAAGAAAAAAGTACTAATATTGAAATGATGGAGCTGGTTAAGTATAGTTCATACAGAATGCCTAGGTTAAAATTCTGGCCTGAGTTTTATTGACTGTGTGCTACTGTGATAGTAGAATTTAGTGATTTTGTTCAGTGACAGGACATGGATCGAGTTGTTGCTGAATAATTTACTGTGGCTTCTGAAGGATGTGTATGCAATGTTTGAGAGCAGGATCTGGTGCTCTTCAGTCAAATAACCAGCTGATACTGGTTGTAGAAGGTCACAAGTTAAGAGTTGCCTACTAAAATTAAAGATTGTTACTGAGGATTGTGATCATATGCTGCCTTTGGTATGCCAAACTGCTAACTGACTTTTTGCTTTTTTTCTTTTTTTCTTTTAATTAAAAGTTACAATTTGAAAAGGCATAACAATATGAGGAAACTTTTTATGTCAAAAATACACTTTATTCATTGTCATAAAATATTTATATATACAATATACATTGACACAAAAGCGGTTCTGTTCTGCAGAGTTGCATATCAAGTAAACACACAAACGTTGGACATTGACTATACACAAAACCAGAGACCTCCTTTACACATACAATACTAATATTCACATATATTTGACACACTAGGAGGGTCCAATAACTGAACGGACCCCTATTTACCTTTAGCAGGAAGACCTCAGACTGTGGTCTTTCCCCACTGCACCTTGGCGGCAGCTACCACAAGCTTTAGTGCATCTCTCAGTATGTAGTCCTGGACATTTGAATGTGCCAGTCTGCAACACTCATTTGGGGTCAACTCCTTGTCTGGAAGACCAACAAGTTTCAGGCAGACCAAAGAGCACCTTTCACTAAGTTGATGGTCCTCCACGCGCAGTTGATGTCTGTCTCAGTGTGCATCCCAGGGAACAGACCGTAGAGCACAGAGTCCTGTGTCACAGAGCTGCTCGTGACGAACCTTGACATAAACCACTGCATCTTCCTCCGGACTTCCTTTGCAAAGGCACATTCCAGAAGGGGATGTGTTACAGTCTCAACCCCTGCGTAGCCACTTTGAGGGCAGTGTGTGGTGGTGCAGGCTGACTGGGCACACATGAAGGATCTCATTGATGATGCCCTTCTCAGCACTAGCCAAGCAATGTCTTGGTGCTTGTTGAAAAGTTGTAGTGATGAGACATTCTGCCAAATGAATTTGATAGAACCATGCCATAGGATCCATCCTCTCCTTTTCCCTCAGGGTCTTGATGTTGCTATGTGCTGACCACTCCCTGATGGACTGTGGTCAAAGGTTTGTCCTTTACAACCTTTACAGATTTCTCTGTGAAGGACAGGTCAAATGGAAAGTTCCAACTACTTGGAGTGTTCCGCAGAAGCGAGGCCTGTCCCATCCTTTGCAACACCAGGGACAAGTAGAACCTCAGTATGTAATGACACTTGATGTTTCCATACTGAGGGCCTATGCATACCTTGATGTAGCTGCACACATAGATGGCCATCAGTGTTGGGTACATTCCACCCCACCCTGCGCATGTCCAGGGTTTTGTATATGGACTCTCTGCTGACACGGTCTATCTTAGGCTTCAAGATGAACTGGAGACGGCTCAGGTGACTGAAACAGCACAGTTTTAGGGGATGGCCACACCTGTGCCAGGACCAGTTTCAGCTTTATTTTGACAATGCACTCCTCCATGATTTTGTGCACACTCCAACCCCTCCAAACCATGTTCCCCTGCACCTTCAGGTATTCTGTGTGCGAGAGACAGAGAAAGTGACAGAGTGAGAATGAGTGTGTGTGTGTGTGTGTGTGTATATATATATATACATTGTGTGTGTCCCACGCGCGTGCACACTCACTCTCTCACACACACACATTCTCTCTCTCTCTCACACACACTCACACGCGCACACATTCTCTCTCTCTCCCCCCTTCTCTCTCCCCCCCATCTCTCTCTGTGTCATTCTCTCTCGCTGTCTCTCTCTCACACACACACAAGCGCTCTCTCTCACACACATAGACAATCTCTTTCTCTCACACAGACTCTCTCTCTTATACACAGTCTTTCACATGCGCGCGCGCTGTCCCACAGAGCGCTCTCTTTCTCGCTGGCTCGCGCGTGCTCTCTTTCTGTCTCACGCACGCTCTCTTTCTGTCTCGCATGCGCTCTCTTCCTGTCTCTCTCGCTCGCGTGCTCTCTCTATCTCGCTCGCGTGCTCTCTCTATCTCGCTCGTGCGCTCTCTCTTCTCTGACTCGCACATGCGCGCTCTCCGCTCTCTCACTCCCTTGCTCGCGCGCGCTGTGTCTCTCGCTCATGCGCGCCCTCTGTCTCTCCTGCTCGAGTGTGCACTTTCTCTCTCTCCCCCCCATTCGCTCGTGCGTGCTCTCTTTCTCTGTCTTGCTCACGCGCGCTCTATCTCTCTGTCTCTCTTGATATTGCGTGCGCCGTCGCTCTCTCTCTCGTGCGTGCTCTCTTGCTCATGAGTGTGCACTCTCTTGTGCGCGCTATCGCTGTCTTGTTCGCGCGCTCTACGCTCTCTGGCTCGCGCACTCGCTCTCTGGCTCGCGCACTCGCTCTCTGGCTCGCGCACTCGCTCTCTCGCTCGTTTTCTCTCTCTGTCTCGTATTCTGTCTCTCTTGTTTTCTCTCTCTCTCTCTGTTGCTCGCGCGTGATCTCTCACTTACGAATGCACTCTGTCTCTCTCACTCACTTGCGCTTGCGAGCGTGCTCTCTCGTGAGCAAGCACGTTGCCTCTCACCTTGCGAGCGCCACTCTCTCGCTCGCACAGCTCTCTCTCTCTCTCTCACGCCGCTGTCTGTCTCTGTCTCTCTGGCTCGCGCGCCTGGTCTCTCTCCCTCTTTCTTTCGCGCCTGCTCTCTCTGTCTCTCTTGCTCGTGCGCTCTCGCTGGCTTGCGCTCCCTCTCTCACATTCTCTCTCTCACTCTGTCGCTCTCTCTTGCTCTGTCACTCTCTCACTCGCTCGTGCTTGCTCACACTCTCTGTCTGTCTCTCTCTCTTGCACGTGCGTGCTTTCTCTTGCTCTCTAGCTTGCACTGCTGTCTCCCTCTCTCGCGGGGGGGAGGCGCGCATGAGAGAGAGAGAGAGAGAGGGAGGGAGAGAGGAGAGAAGGGGCACGCGTGCCTGAGGGAGAGCGAGAGAGGGCGCGCGCGAGAGAGTGAGAGAGAGAAAGAGGGCGTGCGCGAGAGAGTGAGAGAGAAAAAGAGGGCGTGCGCGAGAGAGTGAGAGAGAAAAAGAGGGCGTGCGCGAGAGAGTGAGAGAGAAAAAGAGGGCGTGCGTGAGAGAGAGAGAGAAAAAGAGGGCGCGCGCGAGAGAGTGAGAGAGAAAAATATGGCGCGCGCGATAGAGAGTGAGAGAGAGAGAGGGCGCGTGCGAGAGAGAGAGAGGGAGAGAGAGAGAGGGCGTGTGCGAGAGAGAGAGGGCGCATGTGCGGGAGAGAGAGAGAGAGCGCGCGAGAGTGAGAGAGAGGGCGCACGTGCAAGAGAGGGGGAGAGAGAGTGAGAGAGAGGGTGTGCGAGAGAGAGAGAGGACGTGCGCGAGCGAGAGAGGGAGGACGTGCGCGAGCGAGAGAGAGCGAGCAGGAGAGGGCGTGCGCGCGAAAGAGAGAGAGAGAGTGAGCAGGAGAGGGCGCGCGTGTGAGAGAGAGAGCGAGCGAGAGAGAGAGAGAGAGAGAGCAGGAGAGGGCGCGCGTGTGCGAGAGAGAGAGACCGAGCGAGCAGGAGAGGGCGTGTGCAAGAGAGAGAGAGAGAGTGAGAGAGAGAGCGTGAGCTGGAGAGGGCGCGCGTGTGCGAGAGAGCGAGCAGGAGAGTGCGCGCGTGTGCGCGCGACGAGCAGGAGAGGGCGCGAGAGAGAGCGAGCAGGAGAGGGCGTGAGAGAGAGAGAGAGAGCGAGCAGGAGAGGGCGCGCGTGCGCAAGAGAGAGACAAAGAGCGAGAGACGGTGTGTGCGCGCTCGAGAGAAAGAGAGAGCGAGAGAGGGGGAGAGACAAGGCACGCGAGAAGGAGAGAGAGAGAGCGGGCATGTGCACGTGCGTGAGAGAGAGCGTGCAGGAGAGGGTGCGAGCGAGCAGGAGAGGGCGTGCGAGTGAGAGAGCGAGCAGGAGGAGGCGCGCATGCGAGAGAGCGAGCAGGAGAGGGCGCGCGCGTGCGAGAGAGCGAGCAGGAGAGGGCGCGCGCGTGCGAGAGAGCGAGCTGGAGAGGGCGCGCGCGTGCGAGAGCGCGAGCTGGAGTGGGCGCGCGCGTGCGAGAGAGCGAGCAGGAGAGGGCGCACGTGCAAGAGAGCGAGCGAGAGGGTGCGTGAGAGCGAGAGAGGGTGCGCAAGAGAGAGAAAGCGAGAGAGGGTGCATGTGCGAGAGAGAGAGCGAGATGGAGCGCAATGAGAGAGATAGCGAGAGACGATGCGCGCGAGAGAGAGAGAAAGAGCGAGAGAGGGTGCACGCAAGAGAGAGAGAGAGAAAGAGCAAGAGAGGGTGCGCGCAAGAGATAGAGAGAAAGCAAGAGAGGGTGCATGCGCAAGAGATAGAGAGAAAGCAAGAGAGGGTGCATGCGCGCGCATGAGAGAGAGAGCGCGCGAGAGTGAGAGCGGGTGTGTGCGCGCTCGAGACAGCGTCCGATAGAGAGAGAGAGAGCGCGCGTGCGAGGGAGAGAGAGCGAGCGAGAGCGGGTACGCACGTGGGGAGAGAGAGCAAGAGAGGGCGTGCGCGTGCGCGAATGAGGGAGGAAGCGAGAGAGGGGAGTTCGAGAGAGATAGAGGGCGTGCGCCGGCGCGAGAGGGAGAGAGGGTGTCTGCACACGAGAGAGGGTGAAAGCGCGAGAGAGAGAGCGGGGGAGGGCGTGCGTGCCGGAGAGGGGGAGAGAGAGGGCGTGCAAGAGAGAGAGAGGCCACGTGAGAGAGAGAGAGGGCGCCTGTGTGCGAGAGAGAAAGAAAGAGAGAGAACGAGAGAGGGTGCGCGTGAGAGAGAGAGACGGAGGGCGCGCGCCGGCACACGAGTATGAGAGAGGGCGTGCAAGAGAGAGAGAGGGCGTGCAAGAGAGAGAGAGGGCGCACGCAGGATTGAGAGAGCGAGAGAGAGGGCCTGCGAGAGAGTGAGAGTGAAAGAGAGAGAGAGAGAGGGAGGGCGCATACAAGAGAGGGAGAGGGAGAGGGTGCATGCGAGAGAGAGAGAGGGCGCACCTCATAGAGTGGGAGAGAGGGCTCATGCTAGATAGTGAGAGAGAGAGAGAGGGAGCGTGAGAGCGCGCGTATGTGCATGCGAGAGAGCATGAGTGAGAGAGAGAGAGAGGATGCGCGAGAGAGAGAGCGGAGGCACGCGAGAGAGAGGGAGAGTGAGTGGGAGGTGGGACAGAGAGAGGGGGGAGAGAGAGAAGGCGCACGCAAGAGAGAGGGCATGCGCGAGAGAGAGAGACAGAGAGGGAGAGCGCACATGAGAGGGAGAGGGTGCGTGCGAGAGAAAGGGGAGAGATAGGGTGCACGCGAGAGAGAGCGTGTGTGTGCATGTGAGAGAGAGAGAGGGCGTGCAAGAGAGAGAGAGGGCGCACGCAGGAATGAGGGAGCGAGAGAGAGAGGGCCAGCGAGAGAGTGAGAGTGAAAGAAAGAGAGAGAGAGGGAGGGCGCACACAAGAGAGGGAGAGGGTGCATGCGAGAGAGAGAGGGCGCACGCGAGAGAGTGAGAGAGAGGGCTCATGCTAGAGAGTGAGAGAGAGAGAGAGGGCGCGTGTGAGAGCACGTATGTGCATGCGAGAGAGCATGAGTGAGAGAGAGAGGATGCGCGAGAGAGAGCGGATGCACGCGAGAGAGGGAGAGTGAGCAGGAGGTAGGAGAGAGAGCGCACGCGAGAGAGGGAGAGAGAGAAGGCGCACGCGAGAGAGAGCGACAGAGGGAGAGGGTGTGTGCGAGAGAGAGGGCGCACGCGAGAGAGTGGGAGAGAGAGGGCGCACGCGAGAGAGTGGGAGAGAGAGGGCGCA
>JAHRHZ010000275.1:8229020-8247877 GCA_024137785.1 Ginglymostoma cirratum
GCGTGCGTGTGAGAGAGCAAGGGAGAGGGCACGCGTGAGAGAGGGTGCGCCTGCATGAGAGTGAGAGAGAGGGTGCACGCGTTTGAGAGACTGTGAGAGAGAGGGCGCGCGAGAGAAAGAGAGAGACAGAGGGTGCGCTATTGAGAGTGAGAGAGAGAGAGAAAGAGGACACGCGAGAGAGAGGGCGCGCGCGCGAGAGAGAGAGAGAGAGGGCACGCGAGAGTGAGAGGGCACGCGTGCGGGAGAGGGAGAAAGAGAGAGAGAGTGAGGGGGGAGGGAGGGATAGAGAGAGTGCACAAGGGAGAGAGCGAGCGAGGGCACGAGAGAGAGAGAGAGACAGCGCGAGAGAGAGGGCGCGAGAGGGAGAGAGGGCACACGAGAGCGAAAGAGAGAGAGGGAGAGACAGAGAGGGCGCGCATGAGAGAACGAGAGAGAGGGGAGAGAGAGAGCTCGCAAGAGCCAGGGGAGGGCGGGCGTGCACGAGCTAGAGAGAGGGAGTCGGGGGGGGCGGGCGTGTGCGAGCTAGAGAGAGAGTGAGAGAGAGCACGTGAGAGCGAGAGAGCGCGTGCACCATCTGTCTGTCTCTCTCGCGCGCCCTCTCTCACTCTCTCTTTCTCGCTCGTGTGCATGCTCTCTCTCTCTTTCTCCCCTGCTCGCTCGCTTGCGCGCTGTCTCTCTCTCATTTGCTCGCGCTGTAGCTCGCACGTGCTCTCTCTCTCTCTCGCTCTCTCGCGCGCTCTGGCTCTCTCCGTCTCGCTGGCGCGTGCTCTCGCTCTCTCTCTCGCGCTCTCTCTATCGTTCTCTCTATATCACACTCTCTCTAGCTCTTTCTCGCGCACGCTTTCTCGAGCTCGCTCTCGCGCGTGCTTTCTAGCGCTCTCGCACATGCTTTCTCGAGCTCTCTATCGCTTGCTCGCGCTTTCTGTCTCTCGCTCGCTCGCTCGCGCTTTCTCTCTCTCTCGGTCTCCCTCTTGCTCACTCACTCTCTCTCACACGTGTGCTGTCACCTAAGACCTCTGCTAATTTTGTATTCAGTTAGCAAGTTCACCTTGAATCCCATATGATCTGATTTAACTAATTACTGTACAATGTAGAACCTATTCGAAGGTTTTACTGATGTTCGAGTAAACAATGTCTGCTGCTGTGCTCTCATCAGTCTTTTTGGTTACTTCCACAAAAAACTCAATCAAGTTTGTGAGACACGATTTCTCTGGCCCAAAACCATGTTGAATATCCCCAGTCTTGTCTTTCAGAATCACCTTCCAACAACTCACCCACAACCGAAGTCAGACTCTCAGGTCTGGGGCCTAAGAAACAACAAAGTCACATTAGCCACTCTCCAATCATTGAACACGTCACCTGTAGTTATAGATGGTACAAATATTTCTTCAAGTGGTTCCACAATTTCTGTCCTAACAGGAACATAATGCCTCTGAACTCTTGTTAGTACACTTTAGAAAGCCACCCACTTATCAGACACCCCTTTACCTGCAAACAATCTACTCCAATCTATTTTAGAAAGTTCTTGTCTCGTACCATTAAAATTTTCCGTACTCTAATTAAGAAAGTCAACTTTTATGGAAGGCTTCTCCTTTTCCATAACAATTTTAAAACATTAGACCTGAAGTGTTCTCCTACTATTACTTCAGTCATTTGCCCTGTCTTATTTCCCAAGAGAAAGTTAAGTTTTGCTCCTTCTCTAGTAGGAACATTGACATATTGATAAAGAAAAATTTTTGAACACATTTACAAATCCTTCACCGTCTAGAACTTTAACACAATGGCAGTCCCTGTCAATATTTGGAAAATTAAAATCTTCTACTGTTGCATTCTTATTATTCTTGCATATTTCTGAGATCTCTTTGCAAATTCGTTCATCAATTTTTTTCTGACTGTTAGGGGATGAAGTGGATCTTATAGTACAATCCCATCAAGGTGATCATTCCTTTCTTATTTCTAATTTCAACCCATATATTTTGACTGGACAATTTCTCAGAAATATCTTCCCTAGCTACAGCAGTAATGTTTTCCTTGATCAAAAACACTATCCTGTCCTCTTTTGCCTCCCTTTCTATTCTTCCTATGGCATCTGAAATCAGGAGGATTGAACTACCAGTCCTGTCCGTCACTCAGTTAAGTTTCCATAATAGCTGAGGCGTCTGAATCCTGTGTTCCCAAACATGCGCTGAGTTCATCAACCTTACCTGTAAGTCCACTTACATTGAAATAAATGCAGTTTAATTCTTCAGATTTACTTTGTTCTCTGACTTGCTCTTGTCTGTCTTTCCTAATTGTTCTTTTCAGATTCAAAAACATCCACATCTATCTTTCTGTTTCCCCTGCTATTTAAGATCCCTCCACCATCCTTTTTGAACAGGTCTTTTCTGTCCCGGAAGAGATTCCAATGATCCAATAGCCTGAATCCTTGAACAGTAAATCACCCCTTCAGCCATTGATTTATCTCACCTATCTTTTTATTCCTTCCCTTATTCGAGCTTGACAGTGGGAGTAAACCAGCGATTACTACGTCTGAGGTTCTATTTTTAATCTTCTACCTAACCTCATATATTCACTCTGTAAAGCCTTAATCTTTTCCCTAACTATTGTCATTCTTATCAATGTGTACGGTAACATGTGACTTCTCACTCTACCCTTCAATACGCTTCAAATGTTTTGAGACATCCTTAATTGTGGAACCAGGAAAGCAACATACTATCTTCGACTCACGCCTACTGCCGCAGGATCCTCTGTCGGTGCCACTAACAGGAGAGGCCCCTATAACAATTATTCTTTATAAATTTTGTCAGACCCCATCTTACATAGGATGTGTTCTTAGTGCTCAAAGTCTGACTCAATTTTCCTCTAAGAGACTATAGTCTTCAATTATACTCAAAATTGAGTAACTGTTTGAGAGAGGAATAGCCACAGGAGACTTCTGAACTACCTTCGTACATTTCCTGACAGTCATCCGTCAAATCTGAGTGATCCTGCTGTGTAATCATTTTTCTAAGTCTACTAGCCATCTAACACTGTGTCTTCAAATACCGCAGTGAATTCAATGATTCTGATGAAATTAAGTAAATAATCACTCAGAAAAAGTTGCACCATTCAATTGACTGCATATTTATCTCTCATCCCCAACTACACATCTCCAAAACCACTGAGCACACTGTCCCCACTTCTGCTCCAGACGTGTTCTACCTTTGCCCTTCCTACATTTCACACCCCCACCACCCTTAGCCCACATCCGCCTGATCTGCCTCTGCCAGCATCTGCCATCCACCCCTCACCCCTGCCAGACCTGATATATCCCACCCACCTTGACCAACCCTAAATACTGTATCACCTACCTGGCTCCTTGCTCGCTTATCGCTATTAACAACCTTCCTCTTGGCAGCTACTCCCTGCAAACCTGCCCCCATCCACCTGGCACCCTCTCTCCTCCCCTTTTGACCATCTGACACTACCCACTTGGTGTCCAATTCACTTGGCACGCGAACGCCCTTACTCATCTGGCAGCGTACTGTCTCAACACTCTCCTTCCATTTGACAGCAGCTATCAAGGTGGTTCTCGACCTTTACGTTTGAGAATACAGAAGCTCATTTCTGTGAAAATGGGGTGTGGTTTTTATTCCCCCAACATTCCTGTCTTATGAGAAACCTGTCAGAATGGAAGTATGGCTCTGTAATTCTGAAGGAACCCTGATTGGTATCTCCTGTCAGAAATTGTGGGGTCAGGGAGGTTGGGTGGGATGGTGGCAGCCGGGGGTGGGTGGGGGCTAATGGAGCTGGTGGTTGGGTGGGCGGGAAACAATGAGAAAAGAATTCATTCTGAGACCAGTGCAGTTGGGAAAAGGAGCGAATCAAACAGTCAGGGCAGGCAGGAGCAAAACAGAGAACAAGGTAGGACTGACCAATTAAACTGCATTTATTTCGATGCAAGAGGCCTAACAGGTAAGGCGGATGATCTCAGGATAAAGTTGGGAACATGGGACTGGGATATCACAGCAATTACACAGAGATGGCTCCGGAATGGACAGGACTGGCAGCTTAATGTTCCAAGGTATAGGTGCTATAGGTTGGATAGAAAAGGTAGGGGGGAGGTAACGAGGACGTGCAAGAGAGGAGGGGAATTGGCATTTTTGATTAGGGATAATATTATGGCTGTAATTAGGACATTCCTGGGAATATGTCCAGGGAAGTTATTTGGGTGGAACTGAGAAATAAGAAAGGGATGATTACCTTATTGGGATTGAACTGTGGAACCCCCCCTACCTCCAAAAATAGTGGGAATATAAGAAACAAATTTGTAGGAGTTCTCAATTATCTGTAAGTATAATAGGGTGGTTATGGTAAGGGATATTAACTGTCCAGACATATACTGGGGCTGCCATAGTGTTAAGGGCTTGGATGGAGACGAATTTGTTAAGTGTGTACAAGAAAATTTTCTGATTTATTTTGTGGATGTACATATTAGAGAAGGTGCAAAACTTGACCTACTCTTGGGAAATAGGCAGTGCAGGTGACTAAGGTATCAGTGGGGGAGCTCTTTGGGGGCAGTGACCATAATTCTATTAGTTTCAAAATAGTGATGGGAAAGGATAGACTGGATCTTAAAGTTATAGTTCTAAACTGGAGGAAGGCCAATTTTGACAGTATTAGGTAGGAACTTTCAAAAGTTGTTTGGAGCAGACGTTTGCAGGTCAGGAGACAGCTGGGAAATGGGAAGTCTTCAAAAGTGAGATAATGCTAGTCCAGATACCGTATGCTCGTGTTAGGGTGAAGGGCAAGGCTGGTAGGTGTAAGGAATGCAGGATGACTCAACAAATTGAGGTTTTGGTCGAGAAAAAGAAGGAAGCATATGTCAGGTATAGACAGCAGGGATCAAGTGAATCCTGAGAAAAGTATACAGGGAGTAGAAGTGTACTTAAGAGGGAAATCAGGAGGACAAAAAGGAGGCATGAGATAGCTTTGGCAAATAGGGTTATGGAGATTCCAAAAGGATTCTACAAATACATTAAGGACACAAGAGTAACAAGGGGAGAATAGGGCCCTTAAAGATCAGCAAGGCTGTCTATGTGTGAAACTGCAAGAGATGGGGGAGATACTAAATGAGTAGTTTGCATTAGTGCTTACTGTGGAAAAGGATATGGAAGGTAGAGAATGTGGGGAAATAAATAACAACATTTTGAAAAATGTTCATATTACAGAGGAGGAGGTGCTGGATGCCTTAAAACACATAAACGTGGATAAATCCCTGGGACCTGATCAGGTGTACTCTAGAACTTTGCAGAAAGCTATGCAAGTAATTGCTGGGCTCCATGCTGAGCTATTTGTACCACCAATATTCACAGATGGGGTGCCAGAAGACTGGAGGTTAGCTAACATGGTGGCACTACACTATTTAAGAAAGGTGGTAAGGAAAAGCCAAGGAACTATAGACCTGTGAGCCTGACATCAGTAGTGGGCAAGTTGTTGGAGGGAATCCTGAGGGACAAGATTTACATTTACTTGGGAAGGCAAAGACTCATTAGGGACAGTTAGTGTAGCTTTATGGGTGGGAATTTATGTCTCACTAACCTGATTGAATTTTTTGAAGAAGTAACAAAGAGGATTGAAGAGGGCAGAGTGGTGGACATGATCTATATGGATTTCAGTAAAGTGTTCAACAAGATTCCTCATGGTCGACTGGTTAGCAAGGTTAGGTCACATGGAATACAGGGAGAACTAGCCATTTGGATACAGAACTGGCTCAAAGGTAGAAGACAGAGGGTGGTGGTGGAGAGCCACTTTTCAGAATGGAATCCTGTGACCAGCAGTATGCCACAAGGATCAGTGCTGGGTCCATTATTTTTTGTTATTAATATAAATAATTTGGATGTGAACTCAGGAGATATTGTTAGTAAGTTTGCAGATGACACCAAAATTGGAGTTGTAGTGGACAGCGAAGGAGGTTACCTTAGAGGATGACAGGATCTTGATCAGATGGGCTAATGGGCTGAGGAGTGGCAGATGGGGTTTCATTTAGATAAATGTGAGGTGCTGAATTTTGGACAGGCAAACCTGGGCAGGACTTATACACTTAACGGTAATGGGGAGTGTTGTTGAACAAAGAGACCTTGGAGTGCAGATTCATAGTTCCTTGAAAGTGGAGTCCCAGGTAGACAGGATAGTGAAAAGGTACGACAGCTGAAGTTGCTGGAATAACTCTGCAGGTCTGGCAGCATCTGTGAAGAAAAATCAGAATTAACGTTTCACGTCCAGTGGCCCTTCCTCAGCACCGTTCTGAAGAAGGGTCACCGGACTCAAAACTTTAACTCTGATTTTTCTTCACAGATGCTGCCAACCCTGCCGAGCTTTTCCAGCAACTTCTGTTTTTGTTCCTGATTTACGGCATCCACAGTGATGGAAGTATTTTGTATGCTTGCCTTTATTGGTCAGTGCATTGAGAATAGAAGTTGGGAGATCATGTTGCAGCTGTACAGGACATTGGTTAGGCCACTGTGTTCAATTCTGGTCTCCCAGCCATAGGAAGGATGTTGCTAGGCTTGGAAGGTTTGAACTATTGGAAAAGGCTGAAGAGGCTGGGGCTATTTTCCCTGGAGCATCGGAAGCTGGAGTGTGACCTTATAGAGGTTTTCAAAATCACAAAGGGCATGGATATGGTGAATGGCCAAGGTCTTTTCCCACGGTGGGGGAGTCCAAAACTAGCGGGCATAGGTTTAAGGTGAGAGGGGAAAGATTTATAAGGGACCTAAGGGGCAACGTTTTCACACTGATGGTTGTGCGTGTATGCAGTAAGCTGCCAGAGGAAGTGATGAAGGCTGGTACAATTACAACATTTAACAGGCATCTGAATGAGAATATGAATAGGAAGGGTTTAGAGAGATATGGGCCAAATGCTGGCAAATGGGACTGGATTAATTTAGGATATCTGGTCAGCATGGACAAGTTGGACCAAAGGATCTGTTTCCATGTTGTACAGCTCTATGACTCCAGGTGGTCAATGTGAGATTGCCTCTATTTGGAAAATCCACTCATTAACATTTAAGTTTTTCCTTTCCTTTTGAACATGTCAGCAGAAACAGTTAGGTATTGTGTTTTGGGACTGTGTTTTGATGCAAATAATAGAGTGGATGATTTGCTTTCCTTTGCATTAGAGATCTATTTCCATCATATCTGCTAGGTGTTTCAGTAATATGATGAGTTGATTAATGCAGGATATAAAATAGGCCAAGGATGAAAGCTTCTGTCTTGGTTACAGTACGCAGAACAAATCTTTTCTGGGTGAGATGAGATGAAATGTTGCTGAGTGGCAATCTGATTTGAAACAGATTAATAAGACAAGAAAGATGCAATCTTGACATTTATGTGCAACTGATGCATGAGCAGAAGCAAAAAGAGTTATGCGTGGAAGAGTGCTGAACTTTTAAAATAAGGTTTTATTGTAGTTCTGTCAAGTTGGTTCTTGTATCTATTCAATTAAACCTGAAAGCTTACTCAGGCTGCAGATTTGACCGTTGGATAAGTTTGCTTTGTTTTGCATTGTATCAGTGTAATTGAAAGAAAGGAGATTTGAACTATTTGACTGATGAAGGCAATCCTGTATGCACCATAATTCAAGTGCTTTGTTTGGAAGGTGAAATATTAGCTATTCTTTGGAATGATTTCATAAATGTTTCATGCAATTTTGACAAGCAATGAGATCGGTACTGGTTATATAGATCTCTGTTCAATGCTCTATATTAGCACAGAGAAAAGACAACAGTGATGTTTGACTCATAATTTACTACCTTGGTGTGATGTCTGTTTTACTTGTCAGAAGTCACATGACACTAGGTTATAGTCCAACATGCTTGTTTGAAATCACAAGCTTTCAAAGTGTAGCCCCTTCATCAGGTGAAGTCTAATTCTTACCTGATTGCTATCATGCAAGTAATTAATCTCATTTAAGACAGGAGTCTCACCTCTTTAACCTACTTGGAGATTTTCCTCTGCCATGCTACATGCAGCAGACTCTATATCATCCAACTTAAAAGGAGGATGGTGGCAGCAAATCAAAAGTCCAGCTCGCTCTGATTAAATGGTGTCAGTGGTGATCATATGAGGTTTTAATTATCTGCACCATTACAACATGGTAAGCAGTAGCGTGGATTGGAATTCAATTTGGTTATACAAAATGAGTTCCATCAATACCAGAAGAAATTTCCAGTTACAGTTTTAAGAGATCAACTAGTGCAGACAGTCAGCAGCAATCACATGGCCTACAGCAGACAAACTTGTACTCGATTCAAAAGACAGAATCTGCAATCAAAGATACAAGCATTTTATGGTCTGGTAAGAGAAGCTCAAAGAATTGTAAGCTACATGCTGTATAGTGCTGGAACACTAGTGACAGTTGGCACTTGCAAACCTCGTGTGCCAATAACTGTGGGAGCAGTCCTAAGTCTGAGTTCAGACTGTGAATGAATAGACGTCGGAGGATTCATGAGTTAAGTATAAATCTCTGATGGGAAAGGGAAAAGCTTTTTAAAAGTACATGCATTCACCGGCTGAAAAAACCAGTAGTTAAGAAAGTATCAACAACTCAGAGCAGCAACCTCAGCAATGCAAGTGGACACTACAAAGCTTTGCTTTATTAGGGGAAATCAAGAACCGGAGAAGAGCGTTAAATGGAATCTCTCAAAACCTGAACAAAAGCAATAATTTAAGAGAAATTTAAGGAGACATTTAAAAGCCTAAGCAGATGGAAATTAATAGAAGTAGAAACAAGACTATTCAGGCCACATTAAGAGTAGAGGAAATCCATAATCAAAGCTGCAGTTAAAATGGGAAGAATTTATTAAGGCTGTAGAAGCAAGGATTCATTTAGAAAAGCCATTAAAATGAATGGGAAGCTTTATTAAAATGATACGGCAACGGGCATTATTAAAAGTGCCATGCACAGTGTGAACTGTCTAAAGGAAGCTGTTAAACAAATGAGATTAGTCTTTACATCTGCAGACAGCAGAGGTCATTCGATAAAGTTGTTAAAATGAATGGGAATTGTTTATTATGCTGCAAAAGACAGTAAGTCATCCAACTAGTTCACAAAATCTTGGGAAATTTACGTTTTACCAGCTGAAAGTGGGGAACCTCTACTTTGGCTACAGAAGCATGAGAAAACCATCCAGTAAATAGTTTTGCTATACTGCATAGTCAAAAGGCTTTAAAGAGAAGATATAAAACAATTTATTTAAAAGTATTTCACTCACAGAGAATAAAGCTGCATTGATATAGTGCAAAATTAAAACGCCTTTAAAACAATGAGAATCAAACAGCATTGTGATACAGTAGAATTGGAAAGCTTTAAAGTAACAACAAAAAAAATCGCATCAGGAAGCGTTGGAAGCAAAAAAAAAATGGCTAGGAAAATTTTGTTTTGGAGATGGACCAAATAGAACATGAAATATTACATCTTTGAGAAAATAACTCTTAAAGTATAGAATTGCTTCCAGACTAGATAATTCATCATCAGCTGAACAAGAAAATATACTTGTATTCAACTGTGACTACAGTTGAAGCTATAGCTCACCAATGAGTAAAAGTTGACACAGACTCTTTGAAATACGACAAAACACTTGACAACTATTTTAATTGTTGAACAAATAAAACGTGAAAGAGCAAAATTTAGCACTCAAGTTTGGCATCCAAGGGAATGCACAGATTTTATTAATGATCTCTAAAGATTTGTGAAACATCATGACTGTGGAGCTTTAAAATTGGAATTTATAAAAGAGATTTGTTGGAATCTGATGAATCTTGAACAGATTTATTACAGTTCAAAGAAAATTTAACTTTGGAGAAAGTTATTCAGATCGTGAGTGAAGTAGAAATTTGGAACCTGCACATCGGTCTTATCGCAGAAGATCTACAGAATCCTTTGACTTCTTACAGTATAAACACTATGAAGTCACGGATGAGAAGTCAGTACACAGAGTAGGCCAGCAGCAATTACGAAGAATCAGTATCGTTATAAGGCGAGGAAACTTCAGATGAAGTAGTGCCCAGCTCTTAAAGAGAATGGGACCTTTTCAGGAAGAGAAGGGAAACTTAATAATGGGAAATAAGGAAATGGCTGAGGCGCTGAACAGGTATTTTGTGGAAGATGCAAATAACATGTCAATAATTGATAAGAAGGAGGCTATGGCTGATGAGGACCTAGAAATTATCGTTAAAAACATGTTGTTGGGCAAGCTAATAGAGCTAAAGGTAGACAGTCTCCTCCATCCTGATGGAATATAAAATACATGGTGAGGGAAATAGCAAATGTGCCTGTGATAATTTACCAAAATTTGCTGGACTCTGGGGTGGTTCCAGTGTTTTGGAAAACTGCAAATGTAACTCCGCTGATTGAAAAAGGAGGTAGTCAAAAGGTGGATAACTATAGGCCCGTTAGCTTAACTTCTGTAGTGGGGAAATGCCTGAATCTTTAGAAACATATAAAATCATGAAGGGAATCCCTAAGATAGAAGCAGGGAGGGTGTTTCCACTGGTAGCTGAAACTAGAACAAGGGGGCATAGCCTTAAAATAAAGGGGAGCAGATTTAGGACTGAATTGGGAAGAAACTTCTTCACCCATAGGGTTATGAATCTGTTAAATCCCTGCCCAGTGAAGTAGTTGAAGCTACCTCATTGAATGTTTTTAATGCAAAGATAGATTTTTGAACAGTAAAGGAATTAAGGGTTATGGTGATTGGGCAAGTAAGTGAAGCTGAGTCCATGAAAAGACCAGGCATCATCTCATTGAATGGTGGAGCAGGCTCAGTGGGACAGATGGTCTACTCCTGCTCCTATTTCTTATGTCCTAAAACAATAAATCACTTCCAGAAGATGTACAAAAGTAGACCACAATTACAGAAAAGCAAAATGCCATATAGCTATTCTCAAAAATGTTGGTGAGGTACAGCAACCTACAAAAGAAGCAAAGTCAAATGTATTATTAGGGGAGATTTGTGATCCAACCAATCATTTTGGCAAGCAGAAGTTTACATGAATGGGCAGCTTAATAATTTTGAGCTTTGAAACTGAGATGAATTTCGCTGTATTATCAAGTTGTACATCATTGGAGAAGAAATGTTGTTTTCAGTCTACAACTGTGTAACAGAATATAGAATACTTCGATATTAGGAATTCTGACCCTTCAGCGTGAAAGCATGTCTTGACCTCAAACTTTTTCAAATTGTGGAAAGCATTAAACTTGTTACAATCAACAGTGAACTGGTGAAGAGAAGCCATCATGGCACAAAGAGACACAACTTATAGAACAGTTGATCAAAAAACTGCCAGTGATCTAACTACAGGTCAAGGAAATGCTAGTTATTGAGCGCCCAGTCAAAGGAACAACTGGTAGAAGATTTCACAGGGTTTCCTAAACTTCTGGTAGAGCCTAAAAGAAACAAAGAATTTGTGAGATTACCTATGTTGGCATTAGACAGTTGTTTCAGACTGTCAGGATGGAAATCTGTGACTCAGGTTTGGCAGAGATAATAGAAACTGCAGATGCTGGAGAATCCGAGGTAACAAGGTGGAGAGCTGGATGAACACAGCAGGCCAAGCAGCATCATAGGAGCAGGAAAGCATGACGTTTCGGGCCTAGACCCATCATCAGAAATGGGGGAGGGGAAGAGGGTTCTGAAATATATAGGGAGAGGGGGGAGGCAGATAAAAGATGGATAGAGGAGAAGATAGGTAGAGAGGAGACGGACAAGTCAAAGAGGCGGGGATGGAGCCAGTAAAGGTGAGTGTAGGTGGGGAGGTAGGGAGGAGATAGGTCAGTCCAGGGAGGACGGACAGGTCAAGGGGGTGGACCTCCCACCCACAGCCTCCAACCTCATCGTTCCCCAACCCCGCATCGCCCGCTTCTATCTCCTTCACAAAATCCACAAACCTGAATGGCCTGGTCGACCCATTGTCTCCGCCTGCTCCTGCCCCACTGAACTTATCTCCACCTATCTCAACTCCATTTTCTCCGCCTTGGTCCAGGAACTCCCTACCTACGTCCATGACACCACCCACGCCCTCCACCTCCTTCAGAACTTCCAATTCCCCGGTCCCCAACACCTCATTTTTACCATGGACGTCCAGTCCCTATACACCTGCATTCCCCATGCAGATGGCCGAAAGGCCCTCTGCATCTTCCTGTCCCGCATGCCTGACCAATCCCCCTCCACTGACACCCTCATCTGCTTAGCCGAACTCGTCCTCACCTCAACAACTTCTCTTTCAATTCCTCCCACTTCCTACAGACAAAGGGGGTAGCCATCGGTACCCGCATGGGCCCAAGCTATGCCTGCCTCTTTGTAGGTTACGTGGAACAATCCCTCTTCCGTACCTACACTGGCCCTAAACCCCACTCTTCCTCCGTTACATTGATGACTGTATCGGCACCGCCTCGTGCTCCCACGAGGAGCTCGAACAGTTCATCCACTTCACCAACACCTTCCACCCCAGCCTTAAGTTCACCTGGACCATCTCTAACACCGCTCTCACCTTCCTGGACCTCTCTGTCTCCATCTCAGGCAACCACCTAGAAACCGATATCCATTTCAATCCCACCGACTCCCACAGCCACCTAGAATACACCTCCTCCCACCCACCTTCCTGCAAAAGTGCCATCCCCTATTCCCAATTCCTTCGCCTCTGCCACATCTGCTCCCAGGATGAGGCATTCCACTCCCGTACATCTCAGATGTCCTCATTTTTCAAGGACTGCAACCTCCACCCCGCAGTGGTCGAGAATGCCCTCGACCGTGTCTCCCGCATTTCCTTCAATTCATCCCTCACACCACCCCACCAACCTCCGGATCCAACGCATCGTCCTCCGACACTTCTACCATCTGCAATCTGACCCCACCACCAAAGACATTTTTCCCTCCCCACCCTTGTCTGCATTCCAGAGGGACCACTCTCTCCGTGACTCCCTTGTCCGCTCCACACTCCCCTCCAGCCCCACCACACCCAGCACTTTTCCCTGCAACCGCAGGAAGTGCTACACCTGCCCCCACACCTCCTCCCTCACCCCCATCCCAGGCCCTGAGAAGACTTTCCACATTAAGCAGATGTTCACCTGCACATCTACTAATGTGGTATACTGCATCCGCTGTACCCATTGTGGCCTCCTCTACATCGGGAAAACCAAGCGGAGGCTTGGGGACCGCTTTGCAAAACACCTGCGCTCGGTTCGCAATAAACAACTGCACCTCCGAGTCGCGAACCATTTCAACTCCCCCTCCCATTCCTCAGACGACATGTCCATCCTGGGCCTCCTGCAGTGCCATGACGATGCCACCCGAAGGCTGCAGGAACAGCAACTCATATTCAGCTTGGGAACCCTGCAGCCCAATGGTATCAATGTGGATTTCACAAGCTTCAAAATCTCCCCGCCCCCTACCGCATCCCAAAACCAGCCTAGCTCATCCCTGCCTCCCTAACCTGTTCTTCCTCTCACCTGTCCCCTCCTCCCTCCTCAAGCCGCGCCCCCATTTCCTACCTACTAACCTCATCCTGCCCCCTTGACCCGTCCGTCCTCCCTGGACTGACCTATCTCCTCTCTACCTCCCCACCTACACTCACCTTTACTGGCTCCATCCCCGCCTCTTTGACTTGTCCGTCTCCTCTCCACCTATCTTCTCTTCTATCCATCTTCTATCCGCCTCCCCCTCTCTCCCTATTTATTTCAGAACCCCCTTCCCCTCCCCCATTTCTGATGATGGGTCTAGGCCCGAAATGTCAAGCTTTCCTGCTCCTATGATGTTGCATGGCCTGCTGTGTTCATCCAACTCTACAGCTTGTTAACTCAGGTTTGGCAGACTTTTTTTCCAGTCCTATCAACACTGAAGAGAGTTCAGATGACAAAGATCAGCAAAGTTTGTGAGAAGAGGCAAATAATCAGAAGTACAATGAGCTGTATAACCTACTCAAGCTTATTGATGAACCTTTAACTGAAGTTGTTCAAGTTGGAGAACAAATCATAGTGGCAGGTTCAAATTTGATGTCAGGTGATGAGACGCACAAGTCCAAAAGATATTCTCCATTTCCCAAGGAATATTTATCAGTGCCAATGATAGAAACCATGGCAGGTAAGCAGCAGTCCTTGAGGAACATGACTGAGAAAGTGAACATGTTGGCTTCACTAGTGCAGCAATCATGGAGCAAATGCAAACATCTAGCCTAATCAGCAAGTCTGACGTACAGAGCCTACACACTTCAGATGAGGTGACAGCTGGAGAAGAAAGATTTGCCCTTACATGTTGAAGATGGACTGCATAAGGATCCATAAAAGCTACCATTAAGTTGGACAGCCAATGCCCACTAATTCAGAACACTGTTAAGAAGAAACTGTGTGGCATCTAGATCCAGGATACTATCAGCAAGAAACTGCCTGGCCCAAAATTTCAGATACTACAAAAATGAAACTACCTGCTTCATTAGGGCAGCTATCTTCCAAGGAAGAAATTCACGAGATTAAAAGTAGCCCCCAGTGGTGTTAAGAATGGATTTACCTGTTTTAGCAGGAAAGAAATCCTCTACAAAGAAAGTTCCAGAGAATAACGGTCATTCAGTCTAGTTGGCCGGTTCAGTAGAAACTGTAGGGTACCCAAGTGCTGGATGCATAGTGAAAATATTTTGGCATAAGTTTCTGTCATGTTTGACTTTCAGGGCATGTCAATCTGCATTTTGGGGACATACGGTATTCATGATTGTAAAAACATCTGATTGTCTTATATTGCTGTCTTGATGTGTGAAGTTAATAACATGAAAAGCATGGTCAAGCTCTGAAGTTTGCTTTTGGCTCTGGCTGAGCACTTTCTTGATATGACTCACTATAGAGATAGTAAGAACTGCTGATGCTGGAGTCAGAGATAGCACAGTGTGGAGCTGGAGGAGGACAGCAGGCCAGGTAGCATCAGAGGAGCAGGAAAGTTGATGTTTCGCGGCTGGACCTGCTCTTCTGATGCTGCCTGGCCTGCTGTGTTCCTCCAGCTCCACACAGTTATCACTTTCTTGATATGTTTGTATTTGTGCATGTTTTTAATACTTCCCTTCGTGCCACTGCTGTGATGTTGTATCACCTTGTTGCTCACTTGTGTCTTTTGAGATACTGTTTGTCTTTTGAAATCAAATTTTCTGCACCTACATGTCCAGTGTCCTTTGGTGCCACATGCACTGCCACTTGCACCCTAACACAGTCCTATTTTTGGTGTTCTTTCCTACTGTACTCCTCACCCCGCCCCAAATTTCGCCAAAATTGCTTGCATTTCTAGCTATTCACAATCTATGTGAAAGGTCACAGGTCTGGAAAATTTAATCTGATTTCCTCTCCCCTCAGATGCTGCCAGATTTTCTTAACATTTCTAGCATTTTCTGTTTTCATTTCAAATTTCTATCATGTGTACAGTATTTTGTTTTTATAAGAATATAAGACCTAGGAGCAGGAATAGGCAATTCAGCCCCTTGAATCTCTTCTGCCATATGATACAACAGTGGTTGTGCTCACATCTTGGCCTCAACTCCATTTTTCTGCCTGCTCTCCATAACCCTTCAATCCAATAGTAATTAAAAAGCTGTTGATCTCATAGGGTCTTAGAGATGTACAGCATGGAAACAGACCCTATGGTCCAACTCGTCCATGCCGAACAGATACCCTAAATTAATCTAGTCCCGTTTGCCAGCATTTGGCCCATATCCCTCTAAACCCTTCCTATTCATATACCCATGCAGATACCTTTTACATGTTGTAATTGTGCCAGTCTCCACCACTTCTTCTGACAGGTCATTCCATACATGTACTACCCTCTGTGTGAAAAAGTTGCCCCTCTGGGCCCTTTTAAAGCTTTTCCCTCTCACCTTAAATCTACACTCTTTAGTTTTGGACTCCCCTGCCCTGGCGAAAAGGCCTTGCCTATTCACCCTACCCACGCCCCTGACCATTTTATAAATATCTATAAGTCCATCCCTCAACCTCCAATGCTCCCCTGAAAATAGCCTCAGCCTACTCAGCATCTCCCTAAGCTCAAACTCTCCAACCCTGACAACATCCTTGTAAATCTTTTTTGAACCCTATCAAATTTTACAATATCCTTCCTATAGCAGGGAGACCAGAATTGAATGCAGTATTCTAAAGTGGACTAACCAATATCTCCTCAAATTTACTCAGTCTCCCAGCATCCACTACCCTTTGGGGTTGTGAACTCTGCAGATTCATGATACTTTAAGAAAAATAATTTTGCATTTCTGTATTAAATCTACTTATCATTACCTAGAACTGTGATCTTTCATTCTCGATTGCCCCGTATGAGGAAACATTCTTTCTATTTTTATTTTGTCAATCCCCTTTAATATTTTAGATGTGTCAGGAGTTACACATCATAGAGTCATCGAGTTATACAGCACGGAAACAGACCCTCCTGCCCAACTTGTCCTCACCGACCAGTTACCCTGAACTGATCTGGTCCCATGTGCCAGCATTGGCCCATATCCCTCAACCCTTCCTATTCATTTACTCATCCAGATGCCTTAAATGTTCTCATTGTACCCATCTCCAACACCACCTCTAGCAGCAGATTCCATCCATGCACCACCCTCTGAGTGAAAATGTTGTCCCTATGGTCCCCCTTAAATCTTTCCATTTCACCTAAAACCTAGACCTTCTAGTTTTGGACTCCCACTACCCCAGGAAAAGCCACTACCTTGGCTGTTCACCTTATCTAAGCCCTCATGATTTTGTAAACCTCTACGAGGTCTCCTCTCAGTCCCCAACCCTCCAGGGAAAAAAGCTCCAGCCTATTCAGCCTTTCCCTTTGGTTCAAACCGTCCAAGCCTGGCAACATCCTTGTAAATCTTTTCTGAGCCCTTTCAAGTTTAACAACATCTTTCCTATAGCAGGGAGACCAGAATTAAATGCAATATTCTAAAAGTGGCCTCACCAATGTCCTGTACAGCTCCAACCCCAGTACTCGATGTACTGGACAATGATTCCAGCCACTTAATGCAGCCAAACGGGTATTCCAGTTGACCCCTGGAGTTGGAATCTCATCAGTTCAGACTATAACTTTAAAGCATGGATTCAAATTTTTGGTGGCACAGTGGTTAGCATTGCTGCCTCACAACACCAGGGACCCTCATTTGACTGTAGCATCGGGCAACAGTCTCTGTGCTGTTTAAACCTTCTCCCCGTGTCTGCGTGGGTTTCTCCCGGGTGCTCTGGTTTCCTCCTACAGTCCAAAGACCATGTAGGCTAGGTGGATTGGCCATAGTAAATGCAGGGTTATGGGGATAGAGTGTAGGGTGGGTCAGAGGGTAAGTGCAGACTCGATGGGCCAAATGACTCTAACTGCACTATAAGGATTCCATATTTTAAAAAAAATTCAAATGACACCATGTCAGTTCAGTTCATGAGTGGTTCGTTTCCCCCTCTCTCAACATTCCAGTCGAATTATTTTGAAAAAAAGATCATTGTTTTCATGCAATATCATTACTTAAAGGAGTAACATGGTACAACAAATTATCATTCAGTTGCCAACAGTATCAAATAGATAGAACTAAGTATTAAAAATATTTTGTTTAATGATTATGAAGCTATAGTCACCCTTGATCTTTACTGAGTGTGTTATCTTGTGAGCAGTTCACTCATTTAAACTAAACTGATCCCTTTCTCTGCAGTATTTGAAGGATAAGAACATTGGGACGACGACCCCGCGCTAGGGACCTGGGTTCGATTCCACCGTTGGGCTACTGTCTGTGTGGAGTTTGCATGTTTTCCCTGTGTCTGCATGGTTCCATCTGGGCCTTCCGGTTTCCTCTCATAGTCCAGACCTGTGCAGGTTTAGTGGATTGCCCATAGTTTCCAGGGATTTGCAGGCTATGTTGATTAACCTTGGGATATAGAGAGAGGTTTGAGGGGGGGGTGGGTCTGGGTGGGATGCTCTTTGGAGGTTCGGTGTGGACTTGATGGGCTGAATGGCCTGCTTTCACTCTGTAGAAATTCTGTGATTGGGCTTTATTATTATATCTGTTCCTGTATCTGGCATAGAATAGCTCTGAGGTTTAGGCTGCTAACACGATCAAGGAAGTCATTTCACTTAGTAAGTTGTTGAGAAAAGCGATAAATACATAACTTTCACAAGTTCATAGAGTTAGTATTATTGACACTGTCATTGTTTGATGGAAATTCCATCATTTATTTTAATAAATGAAAATTTTTATTAATTTCTGCTAACGGTTGTTAAGTGGATGTTGGCAATTCACATTGCTGCATTTTATTTTTGAAAATGGTTGGAAAGTGTTTGCAGCAGTTCATACGTGATTACCAAGTCTAAACAGAAAAGTAATGCAGTTCACTGAAACTGGTAGGTGCATTTTAATTGCTAATCCATCTTTCAATTCTTGATACATTTATTTTCATGTCATAGATAACATTTTTAACATACGTGATCACAAATATATATACTAATTATTGTTCATGTGACCATGTCAAAAAGTTGCAGTCTGGACTCTGTCTCTGGTTAAAGGAAAACAAAGTGATTTGTGTGAGTTACTTTGCAAGGGCTCAATACTGCAATTATGTCTCTGACTTGACCCACTTTGAAGTTACGGAGAGTTTTAATGGTCTGTTTCAAGAACTGGCCCTTTTGGCAAGTTATTGTGTTTCCATCTTTTTAAAAGTCAATTAGAAGAAATATTTCAGAGATAGTAGGAACTGCACATGCTGGAGAATCTGAGATAACAAGGTGTAGAGCTGGATGAACACAGCAGGCCAAGCAGCATCATAGGAGCAGGAAAGCTTGACGTTTCGGGCCTAGACCCTTCTTCAGAAA
>JAHRHZ010000275.1:8257877-8361247 GCA_024137785.1 Ginglymostoma cirratum
GTTTTCCTGCTCCTATGATGCTGCTTGACCTGCTGTGTTCATCCAGCCCCATGCTTGTTATCTCGGATTCTCCAGCATCTGCAGTACCTTTTATCTCTTATCAAAGATAATTTAGTTGTACGATTAGTAAATTAACAGGGGCTATCCTGGTGATAGGAATATCATGTCAATAGTTCTGATTTTCAATGATGTGCTGTTATTGTCTCTCAATCCACACTTTAGTTATTACAAATTGGAAGCAAATGTTGTTACGTATTTCTCCGCACAGGTTTGAGGAATGTGTTCTAATGTTAACCCACTGAAAAATTTTGTTGAATAGCATCGAGACCAAAAATAGCAAGAGCACACTTCCTTGAACCATGGCTATTCTGCACTCTTCTTTACAGAGAAACCAACTCTTCAGTTGCATTAACTGCCTTCTTGGCAAGTAGGGATGGGCAATAAATGCTGCCTAGCCAGCAAAGCCCTCATCCAGTGAATGAATAAAGGAAATGACACTAGGTAAACTGCTCCTTTAGAGAACTAGCACAGACGCACAAAGATGATGAGTGAACTGTTCACTGGGTTACAACTCTGTATACAAACTGAAATCTGTGCACTGCATGGATGATGTGTGAACTGCTGACTGGCTTGCGGAACAGTTGGATTTGGAGCAATGCTGGTAATTTTCGTGAACTTTTTGTGTTGCTCACTCAAGACCACCAGCTTGCAATGAAGTTGGAACAATAGTAGCTGACTTAGAAGAAGAAAACTACAATTACCAGCTGAGGAAGGAAGAATTTGTTTTTTTTCATCCAGCTGAAACCATTTTAAATGCTGACATTGTGAGGTAATTGTAGAACAGAAAGTGCCGAGCTTAGCCCATGTCTTTCAATCTTGTGACTGCTTTGAAACTCCTTGATGACATGCAAGAAAGCTTCAACAAAAATCTAACCACCTTACTGTTGACATTTTGCAAAGGTAGTTACTCATTTAAACAACCTCTAAAATAGCATTCAATTATTATTTCTTTGTGAGCAACTTAGCATGGCTTATTGCAACAGTAAACTTTACACTGACTTGCAAGAAGTAACTTTTACTCTCAACATGCAGTTAGCACTTTAAGTGTAGAATATTTGGTTCAAGTTTCAGAACATGTCTGAGCAGGTTAATTAAACACACGTAGAATTGGTGTAGCACAGGAGGCCATTCAGTCAATCGTGTCCATGTTAGTGCTCCGTAAGAACAATTGGCTTGTCCCACATGCCTAACCTTTCTCTGTAGCCCTGCAGTTTTTGTCCCTTCAAGTACTTATTCAATTCCTCTTTGAAAGCCACACTTCTATCTACCTCCACTATCCTCTTCCAGGCAGTGCATTCCAGATTCTAACACTCAATAATTACGTGTTTGTTTTACCTTGTGTAGTATTAGTTCTTTTGCAATTTGCTTTCAATTAGTTATGTGATTCTCAACCTTTCGGCCCTCAGAGCAATTTCTCTCTACCTACTCTGTCTAGACCCCTCATGATTTTGAATATTTCTATCAAACCTCCTCTTAACCTTCTCAAAGGAAAAGAGCCCCAGCCTGTCCAGCCCACCACATAACTGAGGCCCCTCAGTCCAGGAACTAATTATGCTAATCTTTTCTGCAGATTCTGTGAAACCTTTATAGAATAATAAAATGGTATAGAACCACAGAAGCCAGGAGTAGAAGTAACCCTTTGGGCCTAATCTGCCTTTCAATAACGATTGTAGTGATTTTGTATTTCAATGCCATATTCCTGCTTTCTTCCCATACCCTTGATGCCTTTAAAATCTAAAATGTGGATACCTCTTCCCTTGAATATATTCAGGGACTTGGCCTCCACAGCCTTCTGTGGTAGAGAAGTCCACAGGTCTCCTACCCTTGGAAGAATTTTTTTTTAACTCACCTGTCGTAAATGGTCTACCCCATATCCTGAGACTGTGTCTAGAGCTCCCAACCAGGGAAAACATCTTCTCTGTATCTGGGCTACCCAGCCATGTTAGAATTTTATACATTCCAATTAGATCCCCTCTCATTTGGTCTGATTTCTCTACTTAGGACAGCCCTGCCAAATCCAGTGTCAGTCAAGTCTCCCTATGGCAGTATAGCTTTTCTTTTATAGAGAGGACAAAAGGGAGGCCATTTGCCATGTTGTGTCTATGCTGGTTCTCTGAAGGAGCAGCTTACCTAGTGTCATTTCCTTTATTCATTCACGGGATGAGGGCTTTGCTATCTAGGCAGCATTTATTGCCCATCCCTATTTGCCCAGAAGGCAGTTTGGAGTCAACCATATTGCTGTGGTTCTGGAGTCACATGTAGGACAAACCAGTTCAGAATGGCACTTACCTTCCCTAAAGGACTTTAGTGAACCAGATGGTTTTTTCCTTAACGATCAGTAATGGATTCATGGTTTTCATTAGATTCTTAATTCCAGATTTTTATTGAATTCAAATTCCACCATCTGCCATGGCGGAATTCGAACCCGGGTCCCCCGAACATTATCTGGTTCTCTGGATTAACAGTCCAGCGATAATACCACTAGGCCATCACCTCCCCTTGCCTATTTCCTGTAGTCCCACGCAATTCTTTTAATATAATGATAAAATTCCCGTTTGAAACCACCACATACTTAGACAGTGCATTCCAGATCTTAACCACTCACTGCACGGAAAATAGGTTTTCCTCATGTTATCATCACCTCTTTTGCCAATTGCCTTAAATCTGTCTTGTATTATTCTCAATCCTTCTACCAATGATAATGGTTTATCTGCATCTACTCTGTCTTGGCACCTCATGGCTTTGAATACCTTGATCAAATTTCCTCTCGTCTCCAAGAAAACAGCCGCAACTTCTCCAATCTATTTACATACCAGAAGTACCTTGTCCTTAGAACAATTCTTCTAATTTTTTTACTGCATCCTGTCTAATACTTTCACATCCCCTGTTAGGGCCCTGAAACAATGCTTCAGCCTTGCTTAATGTAACTCCTTTGCTTTCGTAGTCAGTGGCCCTTTTGATAATGCCGATAATGCCATCTTCTTTAATAACCGTTCTCTCAATCTGCCCTGCTAGCTTCAGTGATTTATCAGTACATACGGTCTGGGCTCCTCTGCTCCTGCAGTCCCTTGAGAATCGCATCCTTCCAAAAGTGCAGTGCTGAGAATTTGATCCAGTACTCCAGCTAAGGCCAAACTCATGTATAAATATTTGTCATACCTTCCTTGCTTTTGTATTATATTCCTGTACGTAGAAAGCCCAGGATCCCTCATGGCTTTTTAAGCAACCATCTCAACCCGCCCAAAAGATTGCAACTGTTTGGTGACATCTTTGATCTGGCCCAAGTAAGTAACGGGCCATTCTTGAATAATGTCTGCAGTCAAAGAAACACCTGTTTGCCTCCCTAACTATAGAAACAGTTTTCACTTTTCCATTTCTTCCCTCTCGCTTGCTCCCCACCCAAGCCTATGCATTTGAGCCAATCTTGGTGCTATGAAACTAAAAGAACTGTGGATGCTGTAAATTAGGAACAAAAACAGAAGCTGCTGGAAAAGCTCAGCATCCTTGAAGGAAAAAAATCAAAGTCAATGTTTTGGGTCCGGTGACCCTTACTCCGAATGGTGTTGAGGAACTTAACACTTGGTGCTATGATGTTGATTTCAGCTGTATTTGTCAGAGGAGCCTACTTCAATGTAAATTTTGTGGCTCAGTGTTTAGCACTGCTACCTCACAGGGGTAGTGCAGTGCTGAGAACCTGGGTTCAATTCCACCCTCGGGTGACTGTCTATGTGGAGTTTACACATTCTCCCCGTATCTACGTGGGTTTCCTCTGGGTGCTCTGGCTTCCTCCCACAGTCCAAAGATGTGTAATCTAGGTGGATTGGCCATACTAAATTGCCCATAGTGTTCAGGGATGTGTACATTAGGTGGGTTGCAGGGGGATAGGTCTGGGTGGGATGCTGTGAGGTTCAGTGTAGACTTATTGGGCCAAAGGGCCTGTTTCCACACTAGGGATTCTATGAATCTATATTGAAGAAACCCGCTGATCCACTCGTGTCCTGGAAAAAAGGTACTTATTCAACATAATTTTTGCCATTTTTTGGTTGTCACTGTCTTTTTCTTTTGATTTGTGCTTGTGCTTCTGTCTGTTTTTTCCTTAGTTGAGCTATTAATGCCCATCACCTACTTTTTGGAGGTGAATGCATATCTGAGTTGAGGCCCAATTTTTCTTGGACTGAGATTATCTTCTGGATGGTGGTGCAGGGCAGTTCATTAACACAGTTCAGTTCCATTGAACTTCTTGAGTCCCATACTTTTGTTCCACCTTATTCCGCGCCAAGAGTTTATTGTAGCCCTATATATCAATAGCACCAAAACATACACAGAAATATCGTTACTGTATTTGAATGTAAACAAAATCTAATATAGCTCATTCTGTTTTGTGACATTCATGGGAAAGCATGTAAATTTTGAGCAATGTCACTTTGAAAAACATTTAAGTGGAACAATGCTGAAATTGAATATGCCAAAAAGTACTTGAGCCTTGCATCTCTCTTTTGCTGGTCATGTCAGTTAACATTTTTTTTCTCAATGAATCTATCATGTAAAATATTTTATGTATTGAGTGATTTAAAATAGTAGGAAATTGGAATGCAATTCTAATGCAATCACATGCAACATGACATCTCTATATAAACAAGAAGAAATACACCCAGTAATCTATTTCTTAACAAATTAACTCTAAAAAGTGCTTAATTTGTAGTGTCATCTGAAGTTATTTTTTCCAAAATTTATTTGGCGTTTAATTAATGTGCTAAATTGTCATTATTATGAGTAAGGTTTTTATATATATTTCAATACCATTTCTTTTACATGTTTTGAATTTTGAAGTAGTGGCATATGGGGTTTGAGAGTACGTCAGGAGGGGTCTAATGATTAACTTGTAGATACTTCTGTAGCCATAGTGATTTTTTTTGAACAGTCTAAGAAAGGGTATATGGGGAGGCAAATGGGAATTTGTTTACATTAGGAGGCATTTATGAGTGAACAAAGTAAACAGCTATGGCTTACTTTTTCAGTTTAGAAGATCAGGGATTGATTTTTTTCTCTTCTTTTGATAAGGAGAAATGCCTGTAACCTGAGAAAACAAAGCATTTTAGTTTCAGTTTGGGATAGTTTTGCAGATGTTTTGGTTGAAGCTGGATATGTGATGCAGTTGCTCCTGAGAAAGGGAGGTGGTTTACTACTGTTGAGGAAGAGGTTCACTCAGTGTAAAACTTAGTTTAACAGATTGTTTAGATAAAACTCTTGAAGGGGTTATATGAAGATGAGAAAGTTTAAGCTCAGTTACTTGACGAATTAAGGAAGAGGCTGTCAGATCCTCAGGACTGGGAATTGAAGCCACAGCTAAGACAAACACTTTACCTGCTCCCTCTGACAGTTCTATCTGGTATTTGAGTACTGTAATGGGATGCTGTTGGGATTAATGGAATTATTATATATAAATTATTTTGGGTTTTTTCTGTTTTATCTTTATTACCTTTCTGTGTTTGTTTTTCGGTGAAAATGACCTTGTTAAAATCAAAAAAGTGCAAAATATTATCTAACAAGCCAGATTTCAGACTGAGATAACAAGGTGTGGGGCTGGATGAACACAGCAGGCCAAACAGCATCATAGGAGCAGGAAAGCTTGACGTTTCAGGCCTAGACCCATCATCAGAAATGGGGGAGGGGAAGAGGGTTCTGAAATAAATAGGGACAGAGGGGGAGGTGGAGGGAAGACGGATAGAGGAGAGGATAGGTGGAGAGGAGGCAAACAAGTCAAAGAGGCGGGGATGGAGCCAGTAAAGGTGAGTGTAGGTGGGGGGGTAGGGAGGAGATAAGTCAGTCCAGGGAGGACGGACAGGCCAAGGGGGCGGGATGAGGTTAGTAGATAGGAGATGGGGGTGGGGCTTGAGGTGGGAGGAGGGGATAGGTGAGAGGAAGAACAGGTTAGGGAGGCAGGGACGAGCTGGGCTGGTTTTGGGATGCGGTTGGGGGAGGGGAGATTTTGAAGCTTGTGAAATCCACATTGATACCATTGGGCTGCAGGGTTCCCAGGCTGAATATGATTTGCTGTTCCTGCAGCCTTCGGGTGGCATCACTGTGGCATTGCAGGAGGCCCAGGATGGACATGTCGTCAGAGGAATGGGAGGGGGAGTTGAAATGGTTTGCGACTGGGCGGTGCAGATGTTTGTTGCTAACTGAGCGCAGGTGTTCTGCAAAGCAGTCCCCAAGCCTCCGCTTGGTTTCCCCGATGTAGGGGAGGCCACAACGGGTACGGCGGATGCAGTATACCACATTGGCAGATGTGCAGGTGAACATCTGCTTGATGTGGAAAGTCTTCTTGGGGCCTGGGATTGGGGTGAGGGAGGAGGTGTGGGGGCAGGTGTAGCACTTCCTGCGGTTGCAGGGAAAAGTGCCGGGTGTGGTGGGGCTGGAGGGGAGTGTGGAGCGGACAAGGGAGTCACGGAGGGAGTGGTCCATCTGGAAAGCAGACAAGGGTGGGGAGGGTTTTCCCCAATCCCAGGCCCCAAGAAGAGTCATCCCGCCCCCTTGACTTGTCCGTACTCCCTGGACTGACCTATCTCCTCCCTAGCCCCCCACCTACACTCACCTTTACTGGCTCCATCCCCGCCTCTTTGACTTGTCTGCCTCCTCTCCACCTATCCTCTCCTCTGTCCATCTTCCCTCCGCCTCCCCCTCTCTCCCTATTTATTTCAGAACCCTCTTTCCCTCCCCCATTTCTGATGAAGGGTCTAGGCCCGAAACGTCAAGCTTTCCTGCTCCTATGATGCTGTTTGGCCTGCTGTGTTCATCCAGCCCCACACCTTGTTATCTCGGATTCTCCAGCATCTGCAATACCTTTTATCTCAGATTTCAGACTGACACTTGATTTGTCCAGGACTAACATCAGCTGGGATCTTAACAATTGTATCAAGAAAGAACATTTGTTAATGTTGATGATATTTTGAAGATATAAAAGTTATAATAAAAATTAAAATACGGCTTCAGTTGATGCTATCTGGGGAAGATTTATTCTATTCAGGGGGTTCCCAGTTAACAAACACCTGTACTTGTGAACATGATTCCATACAGGGGTTTAATTTTAAAGACCAGATATAAGAACATTTCCTTTACTTATGAACGGCTGCTTTACATCACCCTGCATTATATTTTAACTTGTATACCAATCAATTTGTGAATGGACTCCAGAATGGAGCTGTTCGAGTGCTGCTGCTTGACTCCTTGCAGTAGATGAGATGCTACCCATCAAAAGATTGACACCATCTTGTAAAGAGGGAACACCAAGATTTAGTAGTCATGAGCAATGGATATGGTAGTGAATGGGAGAGATAAAGTAATTAAAAGTTCAGCACCTTCTCTGAAGCTGTAACACTATATTCTGTATTCTGTTCTATTACCCTGATATACTTACGTAAGGTATGATTTATCTGGTTAGCATTCAAGACAGTACTTTTCACTGTATCTTGGTACATGTGCCAATAAGAAGTTAAATCAAGTCAAATCAAAATTATAAATACAATTCCATCCAACTTGTTTTTCTTAGGTATGCTCCTGATGCATGCAGAAGTAAATTCCTGTCTTTATATTAATAATGCAATATCGCTCAAACTCTTTGGGGTCACCCAAAATTTCTCTATGTCTCTAGTTTAAAGATGCATAATTCTTTGGAGTGGGATGAAGAGAAGTCATTTTTGACACTCTGTTCAGTGCAGATACTTTAACAGGCAAATATTTTGTGATTTCTTCTCCCACATAAATTTCTATTTGTTTCCCCAGTTCGTTGTCTCTGTTGTCTTTTAAAATTTGCACCCTCCCCATCCTTAATTAGCATAGTTTGAGTCTACTAAGGCGTATAAATATGTTGAATTTAGGTGCATTTTACAACTGCTGTATCAGAGAGTAAATTTTGGTCATGAGAAAAGTAAGCATGTAAGTTACCAACCCCGCAATGCTGAAGTTAAGGAATTAAGTAACAGCATATGGTAATTGTCAGCCTGCAGTCCTCTGTCAACAGCATCTTCCACTTATATAGTACATTTAATAGTGAGAAAAGCCCTAAAACACTTAGAGGTTGGAGGGACAATTATATAAATAAATAGATACTGAGCAAATGGAGGGAGTGTTCAAAAAAACCACTGAATGTGGGTTTTGACCAGGTTTTTGAATTCGACAGCACAGGGATTTAGACAGGGAATGCAAGAACTAGGTCAGAGCAACTGAAGACAGCCAGATGCCATGGGTGTTGAGAAGGCAAGATGCAAAAACAGCTAGATTTAGAAGATGTTAGGGTACAATAGTAATTTATGGCTGGAAGCAATTGCTGAGATGAGAGCAATTTTGCTATTGAAGAAGTTGAAGCCCGGGATCAATATTTTACCTCTAATGCTTTGAAGACAATGAACCAATTCAGATTAGCAAGAACAATATGATAAATGTGTCTTGGTGTAGAAGTTTGTAGATTGTGTGAGGATAGGAGACAGCAAAAGACCAGACAGGATTGGCAATGTCAGGAAGGAGTTGCAAGCAAGATTGATGCATGTGACGTGCAGCTTGAATCGCATGTCTGGATAAGAAAAGAGAACAAGATTTTATCCGATCAGTATCAAGCACCTGAGGAAATATTATAGCAGGTGGCCAAAACCGTAATTAAAGAGATAGACTTAAGGAGTATCTCGCAGGAAGAAAGAAAAGTGTTGTGATGGAGCTGTTCAGGGAGGTCCGGATCTTAGAGTATTAGCAACTGAACGCTCAATCACCAATAAAAGTTGGGGATGTTCAGAGTGCCGATTGGAGTTGATCTAGATCTTGAGAAACAAGACTATAGAAGGATTTCAAAAAATAATTTTAAAATTGAGATTTTGCAAAGAGGAGGAGGAGGTAGAAGAGTAGGTCAGCAGACACCAGCAGTGATAGGTGAATGAAACTTGGTTTCAGGTCAGTACACAACCTAGCAGAATTTTGAAGGACTTCAGTTTTGCAGTGCTGAATGTGGGAGGCCAACCAAGAAATTGGAGCGGTCAAGTTTAGAGGTAACAAAGCCATAAATAAAGATTTCTGCAGCAGATGAGCTGAAGTAGAATGGAGTCAAGCAATATACACAGAATCATGAAATGATGTTATAGTATACCAAAATTGAAATTTGGCAGTTTTAGTGATCAGACAGATTTACGGAGTGAAGCTTATTTCGAGATCAAATCTGTTGCTAAAATTGTAAACAGTCTGGATCAATCTCTAAATATTCCTTTCTCTTTTACAGAAGAAACTCTTTCCATAATTTGTTTTATACGATTCATTCATTTCCATCTTCCTTTGTTTCTCTTGGGCCATTTAGTTCCTTAAGCCTGTTCTTTCATTTAATGAGATTATGGCTGGCGTGACCTAACTTGTTGTAGCTGCATTCAGCCCATAGCTCCTAATTTCATTGGTTCGGATAAATCCATCAATTGATATAGCAGCAAACAAGAGGCCCAAACCACTGTACTTATGGGAGGAAGTGTTTCCTAAGTTTACTTCTGAAAGGCCAGACTCTGATTTTTATATCATTCCCCTCAACTGTAGATACCTAACCACTGGAAATAATTTCTCCTCATCTACCCTGTCAGTTCCCCTCAATATTTTGAAAATCATCTTTATTCTCTTAAAATCTTGGCAGCGCAGCCCTAGTTTGTTTAATCTGTCCAGACACTTAAAATTGGTGTCTTCTGAACCTCGACCATCTCCCCGCACCTCAGTCCACTGCATTGCCACGGGGGCAATTTCTCCTCACCTGCTTCGTTCAGACCCTTCATGATTTTGAAGATTTTAAAAATTAAATCACCCCTTAAACTGCTGTTAGGAGGATGATCCCAGCTTCTCGAATATATTCACACAATTCAAGTTACTCATCCCTGGAGCCATTCCTATAAATATTTCCTTCACCTGCGCTAATGTCACCACATTCTTCTGAAACTATGGTGTCTACAATTGGACACCGTTCTCCAGTTGATGCTAAAATAATAGTTCACCATCATTTCCTTACTTTTGTGCAATCTTTTCCTTATGTTCCATTTTTTAAATCTCCCCTGCCATTTTCAATGCTCTGTGCATGCGTAGCCCCAGGTCCCTCTCTGCATCATGCCTCGAACTGTGTCCTTTATATTGGTTGTCTGCTTCTTCCTACCAAAAATACATCACTTCATACTTCTTGCATTAAATTTTATATGCCATGTGTCTGCCCATTTTACCAGTTGTCTATGTCCTCTCAAAATCTATCAGTATCTTCCTCACAGTTCTTAAACACTTATAAGTTTTGTGTTATCCACATGTTTTGAAATTGTGTCTTCTGCACTCTAATCTAGGTCAGTAATGTAGATCAAGAAAAAAAGTGACCTTTATAGCAACCCCTGGGGAGCTGCACTATGTACCTTCCTCCAATCTGAGAACCATTGTTTGCCTCTACACCCTGATTTTTGTCACTCTGTCATCTTTGTATCCATACAGCCACTCTGTTTTATTCATTGTCCCAACTTTTGCTGACAAGCCTGATATGTGGCAGTTTATCAAACACATTCTGGAAGTCCGTGTATACAACATTATCCTCATCAAAAAAACTCGATCCATTTCGTTTTAACGTGATATGTTTTGGTTTTGTGTTAAACAAATGTGTGCTGACTTTCTTTAATTAATCCACATTTGTCCAAGTGACTATTTTATCCTGGGTCATTGTTTCTAAGAGATTTCCCACCATCACAGTTAAATTGACTGGCCTGTAATTTATTGGACTATCTATATAGCCTCTTTTGAGCAAGAATTTGACATAATTCTCCAGACCCATGTATCCAAGGCAGATTCCAAGATTGTCACCAGTGCGTCTATAATTTGCGCTGCTACTTCTCTCTGTATCGTCAGATGCATCTCTTTCAGTCTTCATACGTTATCAACTTTAGGTACAGTTAGCCTTTTTAGAGCCTCTGAAGTATTAACTTTTACTCCCTGCACTTTGCCAGCCACCACCTCTTTCACTATTTAGTACAGAGCAGAGAGATTGACCTTAAAATATATTGTTTTCTGCAGTTGATAGCTATGGCATTGTTGCATTGAAATGGAACTGAAATTGTTTGAATAGGTGAATCTATGCAAATGTTATAAATATTTGATCAAACGTTCTGCAATTGAGTAGCATAGATACACATAAAGACATAGAGATCAAAATGATTTTACAATTTTAATATAATTTTGGTCTTTATGCATTTCTATTGAAGTTGTTAAGTTTAAATAAGCAAGTGCTGATGTTGTAGGAAACAAATTCGCAGGACTGTCTCAACGTGATTGAGAGAAATGTGAATTAACAGCTAAAGTTGAAATGATAATTGCTGAAGCACCTTGGGCTAAAGACTGTGACCACACTATTGATTTGGTGCTTTGATGTGCATCAGGTTCAGAAAAATTAACATAACTGCAAGGTGTCAAAAAGTTGATCAGAATAACTGGTAAGCATCTTATTTCCTTTTCAAAAAGAGCTATTTATAAAATACTCTTTCAAGCCTATATCTGATAGGAAATGAAATCCTCAAAGAACGTTTGTTAACCAATAGAAACCAGATTTTCATTCAACTGTCAAAGTTCATTTGGAAACTGCTATAATCAAGTGGTAATGATGAACTCAGCATTGAAACTGGGTGTAAGCACAGTTATTAGCTCACCATACTTGATTCTTTAAACAATGAGTGCACTTTAAACCATGAATATGTGTTAAACAGTGAAGTAAAAGTGAAAGTAAAGCATGCATGTTCAAAAATCATCACAATTTCTGATGAGCGGATGCAACTATTATTCTTAACTAATTATTTTCACTTATTTCCAATAACATATTTTCCCCATATTGCCTCAGTTCTTCTACTGTGCTTCATTCTTGCCTACGTTACTTCAAAACTTCACTGTTCTAGCACTTGGCTAGGTAGCCTTCCATATTGAACCTTCCAAAAGCTTGAGATCTTGCTAAGCTCTGCTTGTCCTAACTCTCAATAAATGTCATGAACACGTCACACCTGTGCTTGCTGATCTACACTGGTCTGAATAACAGCCCCATAATTTTAAAATCCTCATCCACGTTTTCAAATCCGTTCATGGTCTGGACACTCCTTCCATTTATAATCTCCTCCAGCCCTATAATCCACTAATACTGATGCATTCTTCCCAAAATCTAACCTGTTGAGTATTCCTGATTTGAATTGATCCAAAGATATGACTGAGGTGAGATGTATACCAGTCACTGTGATGACTGCATCTGACACATTGAGCAGATTATGTTACAAGCACAAAGACCAAAATATTACCCTTGATCTATGCATTGATGTTCTAGGCTACAAAGTTAAAAATGTTCTCAGAGATGATTGGCTGCACTTACGGCAGAGCAAGTGTGAAGACGACCATTGAAGATGAGCAACTACAAGAATTGGAAAAGATCCTCATCCACGGATGGCCTGACAGTAGTGAAAAAGTAGTTGAAATGTCTCATTCATTTTGGCCTTACAGACACAAATTTGGTACATCATGTTTGCCTTTGAAAATGATTTGACAAGCCTAATATGACAGTATTATGACATGTCCATGTTATACTAGAGACACATGGGTAATGAATGCATGAATCTGGGTATGGCTAGAATGAATCATGAGATTCAATGAGTCATGAACGAAGGTAAGGTTTGACTTACAACCCAGCAGTGGAAGGACCTACTTTATCCAAACTATGTTCTTAGACAAAAGGAACAACAGATCTGTTCACAATACATAGGGAAATTTACGTCAATGTGATGGTCACTTAACATTTTCCATTGGTTGACAACTTAGTAATACAACAAGCATGACTGTTGCTGATAACGCTGAACACTATTTTCAGTTTATTTGGTGTACGAGATCAGATAGCATGTGACAATAAAACATGGTACACTGACAAACCATTTCAAGATACACGTTGGTTAAATCTTGTTCTGAAGAATAACAAAAATTGCCACATCAGGTAAAATATCCGACTGGTGACAAAACCCAGATATTATGAGGCCTTGCTCGTTCTGTTGACTTGGACTTCTGGAAAACTTTCTGGAAGGTTACTGATAAATTCAGTCATGTCATTATAGCTGTCGTCATTATAGCTGTCATCATTATTGGGCTGTTTAATAGCCTTTTTTTCAACAGGCATTATATATAGTTATAGCTATGATTTTTTTTTTTGCACTGATGTGCTGTACTCCATCATTGAGGATGGTGATACTAGTGGAGCCACCACCTCCTGTTAGCTCTTCAGTTGACCTCTCTCATTCACAATTGTATGTAGCAATACTGTAGAGCTTTGAACTAACTTGTTGGTTGTGGGATAACAAGGTGTAGAGCTGGATGAACACAGCAGGCCAAGCAGCATCAAAGGAGCAGGAAAGCTGACGTTTCGGGCCTAGACCCTCAGCTGTTCACTGTAAGCTGCTTCTACTGTTTGGCATGTAAGTAGTCCTGTATTGTTGTTCGCAAATTTGACAACTCATTTATTTATGCCTGGTGCTTTTCCTGAAATGTGCTCCTGCACTGTTCATTGAGCCAGGGTTTAGTCCCTTGGCTTGATGATCATGGTAGTGTGAGGAACAAGCTGGACAATGAGGTTACAGATTGTAGTTGAATATAATTTGAGTGCTATCAAGGGCACACAGCACTTCATTGATTCCAAGCTTGAAGCTGTTAGATTTGTTCTGAACCTATCCTGTTCTGTTCGTTGATAAGTGTTTCACAGCGTGTTGAAATGTCTACTGATTATGAAGGTTGGACTGTGTCTTGACCAGTGCTGTTCAGTGGTCACTCCAAAATATTCTGTGATGGATGCATCTGCTGTAGGTGGTTTGATATACTACATCTATTTATTCTCCTTTATTTACCCTACTTGGTTACTCTCTCAAAAAGATTTGTCCGTACAGCTTCCCTTTCATGTACCTATGTTGATAAACACACCATCTGCAAAGTGTTGATGTAGCAACTAATGCATTTTCAGTCAATAGATATGGAGCTGGAAAAGCACAGCTGGTCAGACAGCATCTGAGAAGCAGAAAAGTCAATGTTTCAAGCCAAATTCCTTCATCGGGGCCCACCTCTTCTGCACAAAGCTGAAATATTTTAACCAGGCAGAAACAAATCTTAATAACTGCATATTAGATTTAGATCTTACAATTTGAGGGCGGCATGGTGGCTCAGTGGTTAGCATTGCGGCCTCACAGTGCCAGGGATCCGGGTTCAATTCCACCCTCAGGTGAGTGTCCATGTGGAGTTTGCACATTCTTCCCGTGTCTGCGTGGGTTTCCCCTGGATGCTCTGGTTCCAGCCATAGTGCAAAGATGTGCAGGGTAGATGGATTGGCCATGCTAAATTGCCCGTAGTGTCCAGGGATATTTAGGTTAGTTGGGTTAGACATGGGGAAATGCAGGGGTAGGGGAATGAGTCAGGGTTGGATGCTCTTTGGAGGGGTGGTGTGGACTTGTTGGGCTGAATGGTCTGTTTCCACTCTGTAGGGATTCTGTGATTCTATATGACTCTATGATTTGATACAGTATTGATTATAATAACCTCTCCTATGCCTTTTTCTCCGTATTGTCGCTCCTGGACTTACGTGGCCTTAAATAAGACAATCCAGTTTTAGTTTCAAGGAATTTATTATCTCAGTGAATTTTCCTGGTTGAGCATTCCTTTGCTGTCAGGTTTAAAACTGTTCTTTCCCCACCCTCCCCTGTCTTGCAGCCACCCTCTTCCCAACACTTTTTCAGCCACTTGGCCCACATCTCTGCAACCTTCCAATCCCTACTGCCCTTGCAAACGCCTTCCCATCCTTTTGCACCCTCATTCTTTCAGCATTCCTTTTACAGCTTTCTTCATCCCTACTCCCCTTGCAGCCTTCATTTTTACCCACCCCTTTTGCAGCCTCCTCCGCCTGCCTACCCCTTAGAGCTGCCACCTCCTATCATCTCCAGTCCCTTACTAATTTTATTATTGACACTTAGGGGGTGAATTTCTTCCACTTGATCACCCTCAGGATTGAATTTTCCTGAATGAATAGGGAGTTTTTGGGGGTGAATTTGCTCACTATACCTCTGTGTTTTTACTCCTGAGCAAGACCATGTATAGATTTGAAAACAGCAATGCTAATTTTATTAATGACTTATTGGTAACTGGGGTCAATGTAAGTCAATGAATCTGGCTGGATGGATGAACAGGACTTGGTACAAGTTTAGGATATGAACAATGGAGTTTGACTGATCTGAAATTTATGCAGGCTAAAATGTAGGAAGCTAGCCCAGAGTGAAGTGATGATAGCCCTTGACATTAAGGCCGCATTTGACAGTGTGGCATCAAGGAGCCTGAGCAAAACTGAACCAATGGATATAAGGGGGCAGACTCTGTGCTGGTTAGACTCATGTCTGACACAGGAAGATGGTTGTGGTTGTTGGAGGTCCATCATCTCAGCTCCAGGACATCCGTGCTCGTGACCAATCTGAATGTTTTGGCCAAATGTATGCCTTACTTGGTAGAGAAAGCAGTTACTACTGAGTTCCTGCAGCCTTAGCTCTCAGTGGACCTGCAGGACTCAGCGTAATTCCATTCACACAACAACCCATTGTAAAGCCTGTTAACAGTACATTTCATCTTCAGCCTGATCCTACATAGGATGCAGGCGATTGGACAGATGAGAGGCTGATGGAATTTAACCTTGAAAAGTCAGAGGTGATGCACTTCAGAAGAAGTAACAAGACAAATGAATACTCTGTGAATGGCAGGGCACTAGAAAGTTCAGAGGGATCTTGGGGTGCATGTCAACAGATCCATGTAGGTGGCAGTATAGGTTAATCAGGTAGTTAAGAAGGCATATGAAAATCTTTTCTTTATCATTGTGGCATAGATTATAAGGAGAAGGAGGTTATGTTGAAATTGTAGAAAACTTCAGCTACAACTGGAGCACTATGTGTAGTTCTTGTCATTGCAATTTAGAAAGGATGTGATTATATTGGAGGAAATACAGAAGAGGTTCACCAACATGTTGCCTGTATGCATCATTATGGCGATGAGGACAAGCTGGATAAGTGCAGGTTATTTACTTTGGAGCAGAGAAGACTGAGGGGACCTGATTGAGGGTCATGGACAGGGTGGATAGGAAACAACTGATCCCCTTAGTTGAAGCGTCAATAACAAGGAGACATTATTTTAAAATGAAAGGCAGGAGATTTGGAGGGGATTTGAGGAAATTATTTTTTTCTCTGAGAGGGTAATGGGAATCTGAATAGCACTCTCTGGAAGGGTAGTTAAGATAGGAAATCTCACAACCTTCTAAAAAGTTCATGGATGAGCAGTTGAAATGCATTGCAGGCTATCGGCCAAGGTCTAAAAAGGGGTCTAATGTAGATTTAGAGTAGTTTCGTCTGTGCAGAATAGTTAGGCCGAAGGGTCTCATCTGTAATTCTACCTTTTGATTTTTCAAGTTTAAAAACCTTGGTGTTTTAGCTATGTGTCCAACTTCCACTCCATTTTATAGTCCTGAAAGAAAAAATACGTGACTCCTTACAATAGGAAGACAGGCAATTCCAGTGAATTACTACCTACGATTAGATTTGATTCGGTTTTATTTATTGTCGTCACATGTGCCTAAGTACAGTGAAAAGTTTTGTTTTGTGAGCAGTACAGGCAGATCATAGCAAATAAGGACGTACTGATCCTAGCATGCTTACAGTGAAGCAACAAGGTTGTGGTTACACAGGATGTGCACAAAGCAAGATCATCATTTGAAGTTAGAGAGGTTCATTCGGTAATCTAATAATAGCAGGGAAGAAGCTGTTCTTGAACTTGTTAGCGCGTGTTCAAGCTTTTGTATTTTCTGCCTGATGGAAGAGATTTGAAGAGATCATGACCAGGGTGGGAAAGGTCTGTGATGTTGGCAGCCTTTCTACGGCGAGAAGTGTAAATGGAGTCCATGATGGGAGGTTGGCTTCCATGATGATCTGGGCTGTGCACACAACTTTCTGTAGTTTCTTATGTCCTGGGCAGAGCAGTTACCATAGCAAGTTGTTATACACCCAGATAGAGTGTTTTCAATGGTGCATCTGTAAAAGTTGGTGAAGGTCCTTATGGACATGCCGAATTTTTTAAGCCACCCAAAGAAGAAGAGGATAAGAATAAGAAGACTTGTATGAGAATGGAACCAAGTGAGCACAGTTCCAGGCTGGAGAGATGTTTGGAAGAGGATGAAAATATATTCAGTTGTGATAAAGTATGCAGACAGGTTGACAAGGACAAAGGATATTAGTTTACCTTTGCCACAGTCAATTAGGATATCATCTGTAACTTTGATAGGAGCAGTTTTGCTATTGTGACTGAGGCAGAAAACTGATTGGAGCAATTCAAACATGACATTTTCTGAACGATGGACATGGTTTCAGGAGTCAAAAGCACATTCAAGGGTCTTAGAGGGTAAAGGAGGAAAAGCCCTTGACCCCACATTCTTTGAGTACACAATGTCAGTCTTTTGATGAAGAGAAGAATGATAGGTTTAAATAAGAATGGCATATCTAAAAAAAAACGGTTAACAAAATCAGTTCACAAAATTTGGAAGGACATTGAAGCTTTAATACCTTACTTAGTGGCAGTCATGCCATTAAGAAACATAGTAAGGTGTCAGCAGTGTTTCACTAAGGCTCACACTTGAATTTTGTGTAAGGATTGTTTTCATTTGTAGTACTGAAAAGCTGTCAGCGTCGATTTATGAATCACTGAACATATCAGAGATCTAAATCAATCCACATCGTAAGGGGTTCTTGCATTATTTGATTTATCGCTTCCAGTTGATCACTTCTCCCTAATCAGTATCACATTCTCCAGGGTAGAACTAAGAAATAGGGTTAAGAAATGAAAATTGAGACATTGATGCTGCTGCCTCATGGCACCAGGGACTTGGGTTCAATTCCAGCCTCGGGTGATTGTCTGTGTGGAGTTTGCATATTCTCCCTGTGTCTGCATGGGTTTCCTCTGGGTGCTCTGGTTTCCTACCACAGGCCAAAGACGTGCAAGCTAGGTGGATTGGCCATGCTAAATTGCCCTGTAGTGCCAGGCTAGGTTGACTAGCCATGGTAAATGCAGGACAACGAGGATAGGGTGGAGGATTTGCGGAATGGGTCTGGATGGGATGCTGTTTGGAGGGTCAGTGCTGACATGATGTCCAAATGACCTGTATCTGCACTTTAGGAATGCTGTGAATCTGGGGAGATTAGTATTATCACTGGATTGATAATCCTGAGGCCCAGGCTAATGCTCTGGGGCATAGGTTCAACCACAGTAAATTTTAAATTTAGTTAATAAATTTGAAATATAATGCATTGGTGACCATGCCAAATATCTCTGATTGTTGTAAAGTACTGACTGGTTCACTAATAGACATAGATTCATAGAGTTTTGTGGTACAGAAACAGGTCATGAAAGAACTAGCCACTGTAATCCCATTTTCTAGCACCTAACTGCAGCCTTGTATGCTTTTATGGTGTTTTCAAACGGTTACCTCAAATTCTCTCTATATCTCCTGCCCTTGACTTTAAAGATATGCCACCTTTATAATGACTTCTCAACTGAGGGGAAAAATAACTTCCTCACTGCCTATCTGTGCCCCTCATAATTTTATACAATTGACCAGGCTCCCTCTCAGCCTTGTTCTGCTTTAAGGAAAACAATCTCAGCCTATCCAGTCTCTTTTTATAGCTGTAATGCTCTTGCCCAGTCAACATCCTTGTGACTCTGTTCTGCATTGTGTCCAGTGCAAGCACAAACTTCCTATATTGCAACAACCAGAACTACACACATTACTGGAGCTGTGGGAGGCTAACTAACTTTTTACACAGCACCCTTAGGGAGGAAGATCTCACTGAGTCTGGCCTATATGTGACTCCACAATCACAACAATATGCTTAACTCTTAACTATTCTCTGAAATGACCTTGCAAGCTATTCACTTGTAGGCCAATTATGGACTGGCAGTAAATGCTGGAATTGTCAGCAACATCTACAGCCATGTATCAAAAGAATTTTTAAAAATTGAATTTCTCACATTCCACATGAATGGATCCGCTGTTTGATTCTGCTAGTGGAAAAGTACGACAAACTGAGTTTCTAGAACGATTTCTTGATGTGACATGACATGATAGCTGATGATCTACAACTATATTGACATGATACTTTCTGTTTGCTCCTATTCTGTTAGCATCTTAGGAAGGATATATTGGCTTTGGAGGGAGTACATTGTAGGTTTATAAGAATGATACCTGGACTTCAGGGGTTAAGGTGAATAGAGATTATAGAAATTAGGCCTGTTTTCTATAGAATTTAAAGGTTAAATGTTGATTTGATCAAAGTCTTCAAGGTATTAATAGGAAAAGAAGGGGTTAGATAAAGATGAGTTCTGTCCACTGGTTGGAGATTCTCGAACTAAGGGTTACAGTCTTGAGAATTAGGGCTAAACTTTTCAGAAGAGATGTTCGGAAGCACTTCTGTACACAAGGGGTGGTAAAAATTTGGAACTCTTCCAAAATTACAGTAGATGCTGGGTCGGTTATTAGTTTTAAATCTGAGTTTTTTTTTTGTTAAGCCAAAATATTAAGAGAAATTCTCAATGGCAGGTGTATGAAGTTGGACCACAGATCAGCTATTATCTCATTAAGTGGTGGAACAGACTCGAGGGGCTGAATGGCCTGCTCTTTTCCTATGTCCCTGTAACATAAAGTGAAATATAATTCATGGTAGTGAAGAATTCGATGAAATTTTATTGCAACATTTGGTATCTAAATTTGTACACAACAATCACAGGCAATTGTGTGTCTGGGCTCAAGCTAAGCTATTTGAATGTACCGTTTCATGCTCCTTTCAATGAGTCATGCTACAAGGGGACTCGGTAAGATTGAAATTCAGCCCTTTATTTCCTTTAGTCATATGCCATAGTACAGTGATGATATGATGTGAATGTCCCTTAAAGTAATATTGCATATTTGCAGTGCGACAAAACATAACAATTACTCAGTAATTCTGAAAAATTTAACAGCTGGTTGAATGATTATGTGCTTGAATCAAACAAGTGTGTTCAAGTTGCATGTAACAAAGAGGGTGTAGAGATCCCTGCTCATGTATGCATCCACAGTTTTTAAAAAAATTTGGATTAGATAAAGGATAGTTATCACAGTAAAACAAACCATATTGCGTGTGGTGCAGAGCAAATGCTAATAGACTTTTATGTGACAGAATTGAATGTTATTACTATTGATTATACATTAAGAACACTAAATAAATACCTATGACACACAATGGGAAGGGACAGGAAATTGATTTTGTATTTAGCTTTTCACTTTATGCTCAAAATGCCATCTAATTGCAGGTAAGTTTTAATAATCTACTTGCCTGAAATCACAGGAACTTACAGCACAGAAGGCATTGATTTAGCAGCATGTAGTACCTATCCTGACTGTTTGAAACATGATTCATGTTCTGTCCCGAAACCCATAAATTTCTTTAGTCACTGTCTGACTGTTATTCACCAGCCTTTTGCTGGAGACAACAGCCTTGTTTTATTGATGCAGTTAAAAAAACCTCTTCATCTGAAAATCTTTGTTAGGTCACTTCTTAAACTTACATGTACAAAAGGGAAAAGTAACAAACTTTTCTGCCTCACAAAATTGAACGCCATCATATAAGAATTAAAATGCTAGAAAGACTCAGCAGGTCAGGCAGCATCTTTGGGAAGAATTAGAGTTAATTTTCAGGTTGATGACCTTTGAAAGTCTCTCCAGAATTTTTCATGTATATTTCAGGTTTCCAGCATCCGTAGTATTTTGCTTTAGTATTATTGAACTCACTTATCCTTGGTACCATCCTGGTAAACCTCTCCCCACCCTTTCTCAGGCTTTTACATGTTTTTCTGAAGTGTGGTGCCTAGAATTATCCACTGCATTGTCTCTGAAGCCTAGTCAGTGATGTCATAAAGCGTTAGCATGTTTACTTTGCTGTTATATCTTGTATCTAATCACCTTTATTTAGCCGCCATTGCAAATCACTACTCAGTCTGAAAATAATCCATCGCCGTCTCTACTTCTTGAAACTGAATGTCTGTAAGCTTCCATGGAGTTTTGCTTTTTAGAAGAAGTTACTTGGGCCTTATCTTGTGTGTACGTGAAGTGAAATGATTTTCCTGAAAACTGGTGAAATAGTTAGGATTTGTACAAGTATAACTAAACAAATATAAGCAGAATTGACACGTCAACAGTAAAACACAGTACGAATAATTCTATAAATAACACAGTGCGGAGCTGTAGGAGCAGTGCAGGCCAGGCAGCATCAGAGGAGCAGGAAAGTCGACATTTCGGGTCAGGACCCTTCTTTGGAAAATAGGGGGGGTGGGAGGGGTGGTGGGGGAGAAGGGAGAGGGGAGGGAGCTCTGAAATAAATAGGAGGGATGAGGCTAGGAAAGATAGGTGGGGTGGTGATAGGTGAGTGCAGGTAGGCAGTGGTGGGGATTGGTCAATGAGGTGAGGAGCAGACAGGTGGAAGAGAAAATGGACAGGTTGTGTCAGGTCAAGGAGGCGGGGATGAGAGGGAGGTTTGGTCATGGGATGACACTGGTAAGGGGGAGATTTTGAAACCGGTAAAGTCCACATTGAGACCATTGGATTGTAGCCTCCCAAGGTGGAATATGAAGTGCTGCTCCTCCAGTTTCCAGGTGGTGTTATTGTGACACTGGTGGAGGCCCAGGATGGACATGTCATCCAAGGAGTGGGAGGGGGAGTTGAAATGGTTCGCAACTGGAAGGTGGTGTTGTTTCTCAAGAACAGAGCACAGGTGCTCTACAAAGCGGTCTGTGAGCCTCCACTTGGTCTCACCGATGTAGAGGAGGCCACATCAGGAGCAGCGGATGCAATAGACCACGTTGATGGATGTGCAGGTGCACCTCTGTCTGATGTGCCTTGGATGGAGGTGAGGTTGTAGGTGTAGGAGCAGGTGTAGCGCTTCCTGCACTTGCAGAGAAAGGTGCCGGGGGTGGTGGGGCTAGTGGGGCGTGTGGAGCGTACGAGGGAATCGCGGAGAGAGTGGACCCTACGGAAGACAGATTGGGGTGGAGAGCGAAATATATCTTTGGTCGTGGGGTTGGATTGTAGGTGGCGGAAGTGGTGGAGGATGATACGCTGGATGTGGACATTGGTGGAGTGGTATGTGAGGACCAGGGGGATTCTGTCTTTATTTTGGTTGAGGGGTGGGAGTTTGAAGGCAGAAGTGCTGGAAATGCAAGCGATGCGGTTGAGGGCATTTTTGATCACTGGAGAGGGGGATGTTGTGGTCCTTGAAATAGGAGGTCATTGGGGTGTCCGGGAGTGGAACACTCCATCTTGGGAGCAGACAGAGGCGGAGGAATTGGGAGTAGGGGATTGCATTCTTGCAGGAAGGTGGGTGAGAGGAGGCATAATCTAGGTAGCTGTGGGAGTCAGTGGGCTTGAAATAGATGTCGGTTTTGAGGCGGTCACCAGAGATCCACTCCCGAACATCCCAGATGTCCTCTTATTTCAAGGACCGCAACTTCCCCACTTCAGTGGTCGAAAATGCTCTTGACCGTATCTCTTGCTGAGGTTGGTTGTCTCGCCGAGCTGGTTTGTTGTTCCGCAGACGTTTCGTTACCGTGCTTGGTAACATCCTCAGTGCAGCCTCTGATGAAGTGTCAGTGTGTTTTCCTGCCTGGCTTTTAAACTCTGGGGTCCGTTGCGATGGATTGCCTCACTTCTGGGTTTCCTCCATAGTGGAATGTATATGGGGTTGAGTTCAATGTGTTTATTAATAGCCTGCTTCGTGGAGTGCCGTGCTTCCAGGAATTCTAGTGCTTGTCTCTGCCTCGCCTGTCCAGGGTTTTGGTGTTGTCCCAGTCGAAGTGGTGGTTCTCCTTGTCCATGTGGATTGAGATGAGTGAGTATTGGTTGTGTCTTTTTGTAGCCAGTTGGTGTTCATGTACTCTTGTTGTTAGTTTCCTTCCTGTTTGTCCGATGTAGTGTTTCTCACAGTCTCTGCAGAAGATTTTGTAGATGTCATTGGTCCTGTCCATGGCGGGGAGTGGGTCTTTAGTTTGTGTGAGCAGTTGTCATAGGGTTGACGTGGGCTTGTGTGCCACTCTGATGCCCAACGGTCGTAGAAGTCTTGTGGTGAGTTCTGACGTGTTCTTGACGTAGGGTAGTGTGATGAGTGTGTCGGGCATGTAGGATCTTTCTGATGCTGTTCCTGTAGGCATCTCCTAACCCAGTTCTTTGGATATCCATTATCCTTGAACACTTGGAAGAGGTGTTCTTCCTCCTCTTGGCATAGTTCCATGTTGCTGCAGTATGTTCCACGACTTCGACTGGGACAACACCAAGATCCTGGGACAGGCTAGGCAGAGACAAGCACGAGAATTCCTGGAAGCATGGCACTCCACGAAGCAGGCTATCAATAACCACATTGAACTCGACCCCATATACATTCCACTATGGAGGAAACCCAGAAGTGAGGCAATCCATCGCAACGGACCCCAGAGTTTAAAAGCCAGGCGGGAAAACACACCGACGCTTCATCAGAGGCTGCACTGAGGATGTTACCAGGCGCGGTAATGAAACGTCTGTGGAACAACAAACCAGCTCGGCGAGCCAACCAACCTCAACATCCACAACCCGGGTTACAAATCTATTCCAAAACCTTACGCATCTCTTACGTTTCCTGCACCTCTGCACTCACATCCCCTCCCCGCAACAAAAACGAAGACAGAATCCCCCTTGTCCTTACATATGACCCCACTAACCTCCATATTCAACGTACCATTCTCTGCCATTTCTGTCACCTGCAATCCGACCCCACAACCAAAGATATATTTCCCTCCCTACCCCATCTGCCTTCCATATGGACCGCTCTCTCCGCAACTCCCTCATCCGGTCCACACTCCCCACTAGCCCCATGACCCCCGGCACCTTTCCCTGCAACCATAGAAAGTGCTACACCTGCCCCTACAACTACCCCTCACCTCCATCCAAAGCACCAAACAAAGCTTTCACATCAGTCAGAGGTTCACCTGCACATCCATCAGTGTGCTCTATTGCATCCGCTGCTCCTGATGTGGTCTCCTCTGCATCGGTAAGACCAACCTAAGGCTCGGAGACCGCTTTGTAGAGCACCTGTGCTCTGTTCGGGACAAATGACAACACCTTCCAGTCAGGAACCATTTCATCTCCCCCTCCCACTCCCTGGACAACATGTCCATCCTGGTCCTCCTCCAGTGTCACAATGACACCACCCAGAAACTGGAGGAGCAGCACTTCATATTCCGTGTTGGGGGCCTACAACCCAATGGTCTCAATATGGACTTTACTAGCTTGAAAACCTCTCCACCCCTGGCATCATCCCATGACTAACCCTCCCTCTCATCCCCACCTCCTTGACCTGACACAACCTGTCCACCTTCTCTCCCATCTATCCCGCTCTTCCCACCTTATCGATCAATCCCCACCACTGCCCACCTGCACTCATCTATCACCATCCCACCTACCTTCCCCAGCCCAACCCCTATTTATTTCGGAGCTTCCTTACCCCCTCCCCCATTTCTGAAGAAGGGTACTGACCTGAATCGTCACCTTGCCTGCTCCTCTGATGCTGCCTGGCCTGCTGTGCTCCTCCAGCTCCACACCGTGTTATCTCAGTTTCCAGCAACGGCAGTTCTTACTATCTCTGAATGACGAATATTTCTATGTTACTGAGCAGCTGCATATTAGAATGTACTCAGTGAGTAGGTGATTGAACAGCCTGCAAGGTTTGTGACAAAGAAGTTGATTACTTGACTTTTTTGTCTTAATGTTATTTAGCTGCTTGATAACCCCGTGCAGAGATTGACAACTAAGTGGCCTGCAAGTGATTTTTTAAGATTACACAATTCAAATAAATTGTTTTCTTGTCTTTAAGTGGATTGTAGTGAGCATATCCCTGGTCACAATGTGAAATACTTGAACAGATTTTTTCCCCATATTCAATTTCCGTTTTTACTTTGTTCAGGCTGTAGTTGCTTCCTTTTAATGCACGTTTTCTCATTTCCTCTACAGCCTGCGTCATTGCTCCTGAGTCTGCTTCCTCAGAGGCTGGTGGCATTCTTTCCCCTTTTTCTTCACTGCTTCCTGCCTTTCCAGAATGGATTTACCTGATAAAATAGATGAAATTATTAAGTAAACAAATTATTGAAAATACTTTGAATTTTTAACATCCTTTCTGTATGCTTTGAGAAGAATTCACCAGTATGAAGTAAAATCATATTGAGGAATAAAGCCCCAGGTGTAATTGAATCTGAGCAGACAATTCATGAAGTGTAAAATGAGTTCAGTAAACTGTTGAAATGTGTGGAGCAACGACAGACGAAATTTAACAACAGCAAATGTAAAGTATTGTACATAAACCAGTCAAGGTGGCGCTGAAGTGTGGTGACATGATACACTTTTCACTGTACCTTGATACAAGTGAAACATTAAATAAATCTAAACGGAGGTTGATAGAATATATTTTTGGTGAATAATGAGATACCTGAAGATGAAGTTGAGAAAAATTCCTAGGATTCAGTAAATCCAACTTCCAACTGTCAAGTACAACTAATAAAACAAGTAGAAAGCTAGAGCCAAAGCAGATTATAAAGTCCAACGTGTTCCAGAGGTTTGTCGTGATCATGTGTGAACAGGATGATCAAAACTATCTGTACGTCGAAGGAACACTTGGTGTAGGGACGAGTGGTTCCATTTCAAAGTGAAACTGACACTAGTACTGGGATAGAATGGAGCAGTACTGCTGGAATGGTACTGAATAAGATTGAGAAGTTCAAAGAATAAATAGGACTTTGAAAAAATATTAAACATAGCCTTTCATTTATATTGCGCTTAATGTGTTTTACAACTTCAGCCATCCCAAGTTGTTCCAATGCAGGACAGGTGGCAACCAATTTGTACAGAACATGCTCCCACAAATAATACAGTGGTAATGACAAAATAATTTAGCTATTTTGGTTGAGGAATTATATTTGGCTAAGACATCAAGGAGAACTTTGGGAAGAATGTGATCTTTGGCATCCGTCTGAGAGGGCAGATGGGGCTTCACTTATGTTGTATGTGAAAGATGACACGTTCGACAATTTCTTTTCCTTCCCTCACTTCTTTTACTGCATTAAAATGTCAGCTGAGATTTTGTGTTTAAGTCTCTGGGGTGGGACCTGTATTCACAATATTCTGATTCAAGGACAAGAATGCTACCAAATGAGTCACAACGTTAGACCAAGAAACTTCACATCAGTAAAATGACGGAAAGGCTCAGACAAAATCAGAACAGTCTAAAGATTTAAAAATGGTATGAGAATGAAATCCAGGTCATCAGTATTTCCAAAGTAGTAATAATTCAGCTAACGAAGTGATAGAAAATAGAAATTGATAAGTCAAACTGCATGCTTAAAAAGGTCAGAACATAAAGACAGGGCAGGATATATTGCATAATGAAAAGCTCTGAGCGCCCATGAATGTAGCATAAGTGATGAAACAAATGAATTAGGTGTGTAAATTCAGCTTAAGGATATATTATGAAGGCCGTCATTGGAACTTAGCACTGGATGGGCATGACTGGAAGACGAGCTTACCATCAAGAAAAGGGAAATTGAACAGTAAGATGGATGACAGTATCAATATGAGAGACTAATGCAGCATTTGAAAGTGGGACTATCAATAGGGTGAACAGGTTTTAGTAGAGTCACCATGATGGAGCGAAGCAATAGAAAAGGCGACAGGACTTGGGATTGTTTTTCTAAACCTCTAGATAACGGCGATAAAGCAGAGTGATACATAAATACAGCAATTAAACATAGTATTAAATGAGACCCATGTTTCCAGAGTTCAACTCTGTCCCAAAACTGTGCCACTAACTGGCCACTCAACCTGTCCTAATTTGCAGCCTGCCTCCTACCTCCCAAAATCTGCAAATAGTTGCGATGCTGTTTTGTCATGGAGTCATACTTTTTGATCCCGGAAACAGCATCCTGCCCCACATAATAGAATTCAACATTGGATTTGAGAGGGAGGATGTTGAGTCACAAGCTTAAAATTTAATCTTAAAATGGTGATGTAGGAATTAACTACAATAGACTGAGTAGAATTGTAAATTGATAAAACTATGGATCAACAGCAGAAGGTGTTCAAACAGGCATGTGGCAAAACGAAAAATTTGTATGTACCCTTAAAGGGTGAGAACTGTTCCTGTGTAATTAAAAATCCTCAGTTAGCAAGAGAGGTGAGAGAGAGAATAAAGCTAAAAGGACTTGTTAAAACAGGATCTCTACTGATCTTTGCTTGCTGTGAAATCTGGAACAGGATGCAACTACACTGTTAACAGCTACAAAGAGAAAATGCTTACAAAAAATAGCAAGGAGAACACTAAAGATACTTTAGAAATATTTTAAGTAATGTGGATGAGAAGCATATTACTGGTTACACTGTGTTGGGTCACTCAACAAACAATTTAAAGGTGAGAAGAAAATTATAAAAGGACGTTGAGAAATTTAGTGAATGGGCAGAGTTTAACAAATGGACTACATGTAGGGAAGTTTGAATTTGTTCACTTAGGATGCAATAAAGCTGGAGTGATGCATTTTCCAAATATTGAGAGCCCAAGCTGATCTCTAACATCTCAATGATTGAATAATGATGAAAGACTGAAAAATCTTGAAATTTTTAACTTGGAAGAAGCAACCACAAAGTGACCCTATGAAGGTGTGTAAAATAAGGAAAAAATCCATTTCCTATAGAAACCTTACAAAGATATGGAAAATGTTTTCAATCTAAAATACAAACCTGTTTATACTGTATGTAATAAAACTAAATTTCGTATTGATATCAGAAGGTTATTTCTTCTTGCACATATTTAACATTTTATTTCATTAATTCATGGGATGACTGTTGCTGTAAAGTCCAGTGTTTATTACCCATCCCTGGTTGACCTTGAGAACATAATGTTTGCTATTTTCGTGAACTTCTTGTATCTGCTTTTAGGAAAGGAGTTCAAGAATTTTTTTACCTACCAGTAAATAAATAGTAATATAATTCCAAGTCAAACTAATTCGTGACTTAAAGGAATTTTGCAGGCGAGAGTGTTACATGTATCTGCTGCCTTGTCCGACTAGGTGGTGGAGGTCAAATGTATGGAAAGTGCTGTTGAAAAGATTTGGCAAGTCACCTTAGCGAATCATGCAGATGGTACACACTTTTTACTGTGCATTGGAAATGAATGGTATGCCAACCAAGTAAACTACTTTAGGTTTCTTGAGCACTGTTGGAGCTGCACTCACCCAGCCAAGTACAAAACATTCCATCACTCTCTCCTGGTTTGCGCTTTGTAGATGGTGGGCAACGAGTCAGAAGATGAGCTATTACCTGCAGAATTTCCAGCCTCTGACCTCTTTTTCCTGGCCCAGTTAAATTTCTGGACAATGGCAACCCTTCAGGATGTTAATGACATTGAATGTCAAGATTTGATTGTCCCTTGTTGGAAGTGGTCCTTGCCCATAATTTGTGTAGTACAATATTACTTGTCTTCTTTCAGCCCAAGCCTGCATGATGTCCAGGTTTACTGCATATAGTCACAACTGTCAGTATGTGAGAAGTTACACATGGCACATAACATTGTGTAATTGTGAGCACAGATCCCAACTTCTAATGGAGTAAATGTCATCAGTGGAGGGGCTGAAGATGGTGGGGTCTAGGCCACTATTCTGGGGGACGTATGCAACAATGCTGTAGAATTGAGATGGTTGATCTCCAAATCACAACAATTTCATGCTAGGTTTGACTCCAAGTAGTCAAGTGGCATGCAAGTAGTCCTGTGAAGGTAATTTTTCATGAATTTGGCAGTAGGATTAATTTGCTTAATTTTTTTGACCAACCACTGCCCTATTTTCTACAATAAGGATACAAAAACAACTGGAGGATAAATTTTGGTTTTGTATTTAGGTTGCATTTCAGCAGGATTTGAAAATGGAATGTTACTTAGGTATGATTTTATGCAGACACTTGAGGGGAAGAGATTTAGATACAGTGGGTGGAATCTTTCCAGAATGTGAACAATGTGGGTATTGGTGAGAAATTTGGGAAATTGGGTGAGATTGGCAGCAATTGGATTCTCAGTGTTGAGAGCAATAGATTCTATATGCCAACCAAGTAATTAATAGCGAGACGGAAATCTCAGTGAGCATGGACCTTATTTCCATCCATTTGCATGCATTAACAGACCATTATTAGTTAACATCACCATATATACACAGTTTCCTATTCTCCCACATCACCAGGTAGAAACCAGACAGCAGCAATTCCTGACATGAAAGTTGGTGGTTACCTGGCGATTCCTGCATGCCTCTTGTGCTGAACAACTTACAGTACGATACCTTTGAAGCGTGTTTGAAACCATGGGGAATACATGTTATACAATATTACATACTTCTAGTGAGTAATTATATGCTGCCTGAAACAGGATAGTTTTATTTCATGTTTTGTTATTTTAAAGTCGCCAACCTTTTAAGCATAGGAGGACTTTTTACATTTAAGCACAACCCAAGATCTGATTTGAAAAAAAAAAAGATTTATTTTTTGGTTCTATATAAATATGAAACCAAATGTACACAATTATTCATTTGTTCTCCACTCACCAAGTTTATGTGATGCCTGTGACTGCGCATTATCTGCCAGTGCCTTGAAGTCTAAATTTAATTTGAGACTTAGCCATTTGATGAACAACATAGGACTATATGTGAAGTGGCAATACTTGAACTTGATTATCTCTATTTGGCAGAACACTGTCTCACAGAGGTATGTAGAGCTGAAGTAAGCTTTTACTTCAAAATCACAGGATAACAGAAGTAGGCATTTTTCTCCATTTGAGTCCTCTAAAATTGCTGTCCTTTGATCTGACTTTCAACTCAATATTATTTTGCATAATATTCTCTCCATATCAACTCCACTGTTTTGTAAATCAAGCATCTGTTGGAGACAAAAATAGAAATTGTTGGAAAAGCTCTGTTCTAAGGAAGGGTCACTTAACCCAAAACATTAACTCCGATTTCTCTCCGCAGATGCTGCCAGACCTGCTGAGCATTTGATGGAATTTGTTTACCAATGCATCAATGTCTGATTGAAGAAATGAAATTGAGACAAACATGACAATTTTTTTTATCACATCTAACTCTCCAGAGCACCTGTTGAATTCCTCTGCTGATATCCTCATGTGTACAGAGGTTTTCTAGATGGAACCATTTTTCGTTGCCTTTGAATTTGTTTTTAACACTTTCTCCAGACGCAGGAGTGTTGCAGCTTTGCATTTTTTAATTGGGAGGACCAACACTCAGTTTCAATTTTAATGCATTTACAGCACTGACCTCTGTGCCTCCTTACTTGAGAAAGGATGCACTGGCATTGGAGGAGATACAGAGGAGAGTCACTAGGTTGACTCTGGAATTGAGAGGATTGGCTTACGAGGAGAGACTGAGTAGACTGAGATTATATTCATTGGAATTTAGAAGAATGAGAGGTGATCTTATAGAAACATATAAAATTATGAAGAGAATAGATAAGACAGAAACGGAGGTTGTTTCTACTGGCGGGTGAAACTAGAACAAGAGGGCATAGTTTCAAAATTAGGTGGAGAATGTTTAGGACTGAATTGAGGAGGAATGTCTTCATTCAAAGGTTTATGAATCTGTGGAACTCCCTGCCGAGTGAAGTAGTTGAGGCTTCTCATCGTTTTTTAAAGCTAAAATAGATAATTTTTTGAACAATAAAGGAATTGAGGGTTATGGTGAGAGGGTGTGTTAGTGGACCTGAGCCCATGAAAGGATTAGCCAAGATCTTATTGAATGGTGGAGTTCACTCAAAGGGCCAGATGGCCTACTCCTGCTCCTGGTTCTCATATTCTTGTATCTATCCTTTATTGCAGTTCAGTTATATTCAACTCTGATCTTATGTCTGTAAGATACCTGAATTCAAGTAACCTTACATTGTCTGACAGCTCTGTGCACACTTCATTCCTTCAGTTAAGAGAGGTCATTACAAACATCAGATCTAAAAATCTTTGCCGAACCTTCCATTGGCTTAACACCTCACATCAGCATGGAAGATGAGCTCACCAGAGGCAGCATCGAGTTTGCTGAGTAAAGATTTAAATAATTGGTACTGAAGGGCTATTGCTCAAATCAAGTGTACAATCTTAACAGCTTTGACCTGAAGAGAAAAGTCCATAACTTTCATAACTAATGCCTGTTCATGGTTTATAAAGTGGTAATTGACAACAGAGGGGAAATTGCATTTAAAACCCTCATTTCTGCCAGGCATGGTTGATGCACCATCAGTTGTGATAGAAACCAGCTTCTTGCTTGGAATATTTTACTCAAACATGGGCCTTTAGACTTTGTTGTAGATATCCTCACTCCTCGTTTCCTCTTCAGGGGTGTGAAGATCCTTTTTAGTTGTAAAAATAATGTGCATCAAAATACTCAGCTAAGATAATAAGTCATGTCAATGAATTCATTAAACAGAGAGAAACATTCACAGTGCTTCTGGTCATGCTGTAGTTGCTGAAATATGTCTTTGGACAAAGACACTTGTGTTGCTACTGTGGAAGCATCAAATGACATACTCTAGATTGCCATTATTATTTCTTCTTAAAGTCTTTGAGTAAAGAGTTGGTTGGCCACAATCACAACTTCTTTAAGTATGCCACTGTTTGCCAGTTATTTCTAGTGTATTTGCCAGTAGATGGCAAATATGAAATGATGCTTCAGTGTAGGCCTTAGCTTTTGCTGTCTGGTTTAGAAGAAAAGTGATCGTTCAGCTTTCAAAATGGCTTTCGGCTTGTAAACTTGCTTTGTCCGAATCATACCATTCACGGAAAACCGTCCTTGGATTTACTGTGCATCAGTGTTTGATGACATTCCAACTTCACCCTTTTACTTATTGATTATAGTTTGGTCACGTTATAAGGCAAATGCTTTTACATTTGTGAACAAAAATTAATTATTCCTTTTCATGTGGGAGTTGCACATTTTTGGCTTACTTTAGGTTCAATGTTCATCATAACAAAGCAAAGAACTACGAATGTAAAAGATCTGAAATGAATGCAGAAATTGCTAATGAAATACAGCACACCCGGCAGCATCTGTGAAGAGAAAGCAAGGTTAACATGTCAAGTTCAGTCATCCTTCTTCAGAATGCCAGTTCTTCTTCCTTTCTCTCCTCCTTGGTGCAATCCCAGGCTCTGCATCTCAGTGGATAGAGCCTGTTTTATAGCAGAGCGTATTGTCTTGGAGTTTTGTTCAGGGACCCCTGCAGACGTTTCTGGCTGGAGAGCCCAGATGTGCTTTGTGTATCTTGCGGAGATGCAGCTGCACCCTCGTCAGCTTTAACTCTCACAAGGTTGAAGATAACAGGCATGTTGAAGGTAGAAGTGCTGGTGACTTCTGGAATGTACTGAAGGAATATTTCTGGAGGGGTTAGTACATGGGTCCTCCTCTGTCTAGGTGTTTACTAGTCCCATCTTGCCATCTTGTGAGGAAGGTGCACCAGGTCTTAGTCCTTAAGCTCCGGAAGAGCCTTGGGAAAAGTTGATGAGCAGAGAGATCTGGGAGTTCAGGTCCATTATACCCTGAAGGTGGCTGCACAGGTGGATAGAGTGGTCAAGAAGGCATATGGTATGCTTGCCTTCATCGGACGGGGTATTGAGTATAAGAGCTGGCAGGTCATGTTAAAATTGTACAAGACTTTGGTTCGGCCGCATTTAGAATACTGTGTACAGTTCTGGTCACCACATTACCAAATGGATGTGGAAGCTTTGGAGAGGGTACGGAGAAGGTTTACGAGGATGTTGCCTGGTATGGAAGGTGCTAGCTATGAAGAGAGGTTGAGTAGGTTAGGATTGTTTTCATTAGAAAAAAGGAGATTGAGGGGGGACCTGATTGAGGTCTACAAAATCATGAAGGGTATAGACAGGGTTGATAGAGATAAGCTTTTTCCCAGGGTGAGGGATTCAATAACGAGGGGTCACGCATTCAAGGTGAGAGGAGAAAAGTTTAAGGGGGATACACGCGGAAAGTACTTTACACAGAGGGTGGTAGGTGCCTGGAACGCGTTGCCAGCAGAGGTAGTAGAGGCAGGCACGGTAGATTCATTTAAGGTGCGACTGGACAGATGCATGAGTAGGTGGGGAGCAGAGGGATACAGATCCTTAGGAATTGGGTGATAGGTTTAGACAGTGGATTTGGATCGGCACAGGCTTGGAGGGCCAAAGGGCCTGTTCCTGGGCTGTAAGTTTTCTTTGTTCTTTGTTCTTTGTTCTCCTGCTTAGCACCAATGGCTGGAAAACAAAAAAGGCGTGCAGATTTGTACAAGTATCGAACTGAACCTGAGTATATTGGCCCTAGTTCTCCATGGTTTTCTTCTAACCCATCTATAGAGGCAGCCAAACCTCCTCATTCCAGAGGTAATATGGTACAAACAGTGGAGTCCTCCCACCTTCAAGTTGATTCATCCAGTGCTTCTGACAAACCTTCCTGCTGCTTCTGTATCTGCTTATGCATTTCAATGAAGTTTTGAACTGCTGACACCATCTAGTCCTGTCCTGCCTTGGGCTGAGCAGGTGCCTGGTCACCAGCAGTCCTCGGAGTGTCAGCCAGCTGACACTCACTGAGGCAATACTCACTTAGGTGTCCATATCTAAGCTGGTGAAGGATGCATAAGACAGTGTTGCTGGTGCAGCCTCTAAAGAATCTGTCTTGACTTCCTGTAAGGTAGAGAGGTGGAGATGTCTTGCAATGCCACCCTGCTTACAGTGGGAACTGTATCGATTTCACTGGTACGTTCAGATGGCAAAAGAGAGAATAAGAAGTGAAAGTGGGAGACGATCAGGCATATTAAGAGTACATTGGTGGTAATATGAGAGCAACACAGCAATGAACAATGATTTTTACTTAGTTGCTGAGACATGGGGATTTCAGCATCAGCACTGGAACTGTTGCAGTCCTTTCCCACTGGGCAAAGATCTCATCACGTCGAAGGTGAAGAGATGAATGTCAGACAACTCATCACTTGTCTTGGCTTGCTGAACCTAATTATGGGCTATTTCCTCCTGTGGTGAGAGAAAGGGAAGGATTAAATGAGATGAAAATGGCTGGCACAGCTGTTGGAACTCATGCAGGTGTTGGAAAGGTAGTGAGGTAACTTGAGTGGTTAAGCAATGCTGAGGCTTTTTTGATGGAAATCAAAACGTTATTCACTATCTTATTCTCAGTCACAAATTGTTCAGTTGGCTGAGAACCAATCTGTTAGTTGTTGGCAAGAAAAAGATACCGCTGTCAGTGATAACTAACTGGTCACTAGTCCATAGACCAATTAATTTGTCGCCACCTAGCTTCAGCTATACACGGAACCCCTCAACTCCAATTTGTCTGCAGCCGCTTGAATTATCAATTGTTCAAATGTTGTTTAAACAATACTTAAGTGTCAGGTTACTTGCTTATCAAACACTCAGTAATCCTTTGAAATAGTTGTATTAAAACAATTCTTCCTCATTTCACTCAACAATGTGAAAGAAGCATAAAAATAAAAAGTTGTGGTCTTTACATGAGTAAGGAAAGATATTACATGCAGTTGAGTATTGCACCATGAGCCTTGCTGCAATTTGGGTACAGTGGCAGAGTTACAGGAAGTGTAAGGAAGCAGGAAGAAGATGTTAGTACGTACCCTCAGAGAGAAAAATGAGAAGATCGTTGATATTCTTGCGGCATTGCTGAGCATTTCCCTTAATTATGAAAATGACAGAGCCAAGTGACAACTTCGGACCAGGCTGGCAGGATCTGGTGGTGTGGTGGCTTCTATTGGTATTGAAGGAAGAGGACAACCTTCGCTACACCACCTATTCACCAGGACCTCCAGGTCTCTGGTGATTAGGGGTGCCATTTTGTTTCTGTCCAAGGCAAATCCCCAGACAAAGGAACACAGGCCACTCCAGAATGATGGCACATGACCGAGTGCACAACTTCATTTTGCATATGACACTGACACCAGGAGATTCCACTTCTAGCGACAGGGAAGAAATGAGGAGCAGGGTGCCATAAAGGCATGATAATGAAATGAGTTTCGAAAAATTTGCTGGGCTCATTGAGAGAAGCTGCAAAGTTTGGCATCTAACTAATTTCTGGTTAAAATCAGCCTGATGTTTTTACCCCACGCTGCTGTTCTTTGTCTCGTGTGTGTCACCCCAACCCCCAAAAGAGAAGTCATCTTATTAATATATTTGCAGGAGGCCAGGAAGCTGGGTACGTGCTTATCTTTGTGATTTCTTTTGCACAATGTTCTTTGCCTAGTGGTAGCAAAAAAAGGTTCTGTCTACATCCCAACAGGCACAATGTAAGAACCTGAATCGCATGATCGAGCCTTTAGTCTATACTATTTCCAGATAAATTGATGTCATTTCATGTGTGACATGGGGCCAAGTTTCACTTTGTGTAACCAATCGCAAAAGTGTAATATGTTGTTGGACTGGAGTGATGAATGGTGACATTGATATTGCACCATGCTACTTGTTCTGAAGGGCACTGATTCTGTTCTCAAATGACGAAACCACTTGTTGACAGAGATTTTCACCAATAAAAACCTTTTGTGTGGTGATGGTTGATCTGACCAAGGTTTTTGATTCCTGTAATAGTGGGGTTTATTTTCTCTTTCTTATGTTTTGGCAAAGGAGTTACTGGCCATATAATGAATGCCTGCATATAGAGAATGAATGGAGCTGATTACACGCATTGTTAAAATGCTTCTGTTTTCTGCCGTGTTCTTGAATTGCATTGTTAACTGTAATGAGAACTAAGTAATTGAGGGTTGTTTTAAACTTTACAATCGCAAGTAACCATCTTAAAAGAAACGAAAAGGATGGTGTTGAATGTTAAGTTTCTCCTCTGTTTAATTATAGGCATGTGAGTGAGCAGTAAATTTCTGGCTGTATAGTAAAGAAATGAATGTGACCCTGAAATGTCAGATCTGCTTTGCTGTACAGTGCATTGGCACTGAGAGAATTTAGCAGTGCTGTGCATCGCATTGATAAGGGAGAGAACCAGAATAGCTGTTAATTACCTGCTTTGTTTGATGTGGAAACTAGCAGTTCCGCACTTTCTTCCCATCAGTGACAGTACTCAATTAAAAGTTATATTAGCAGTGATAATGTCCTCGTTTATCTCGTGAGCGAGCCAGGAGGTAAAGGAAATGAACAGGATATTGTCAGTCGCTGAAAACGTGCCTTGTAAGAGGGAGTGAAGAGCTGTTGCTCGAAAGTGTTGGCTTGTATTTTCCTGTGGCTTTAAAATAACTGATTTATTTTATCACAGTAGCATTCTTCAGAAAATATTCTGCTATCTCTGAGTCTGCTAAGGGGATTAATTTTTAAATGTCTTTCTATAAACTCATTACTGTTCTTTTAAGTTGTTCAGTGTCATGAAACTGAACCATTAGAGAGAGAGAAAAAAGTGATACTGAAAGGTTCACTTGTTTTGTATGAAATGACTCACCTACAGATCTTCCTCTGGGACATGAAATACTAATAACTGCAGGCAATCTAAATAATCATAGGAAATTCCAAGTATGAAGTAGCAGGTGGAATTTTGCAAAGCTGAAGTAAGAGAGTCAGTTGTTCCTTTTGAGGGGAGATTTGTGCTAAAAACTTATTTGCAAAGAGAGCTTTACTGAAATCTATATTCATGGTTTATATCTTGTTTTGTCTTTTTCATCCTCGCCCCTAGAACTGGACGGCAGTCTTGAGCTTTTTCTGCTATTGGAGGCGAAAAGTTTTGCTGAATATTACATTTAAAACATGCATGTGCAGATTTTCTTCTCTTAATTGATGGTTTACATTAGTGGCTTATGTTTACTGATAGTCTTTACAGATTTTTTTTGGAAGCTGCACAGAATTGTTGAATGCACCTGTCATGATACTTTACGTTCAAAGTACATACGGGAAAAAAATTCAGAAACTTGCACTGATAGAGTGATAGCAGCCAACAACGATAATGTTACCCTGCCTGTTTAAAACTAAAATATTGGAGAGCAGATTATACCAAAATTCTTGTAAAATACAAATAATTTGAAACATGGTTTTTGTAGCGACCATAGATGACTTTAGAGGTCTGGTTCCCAAGGTTTTCTGTCACTCTGCATTTCTTAATAGCTTCATGATCACTGAATCATGTGACTATCAAAATGGTAGAAGGCAAACTAGATGGGCCATTGTTTTTATTTACTCAAAAGCATCTGTTTTTAAAGTAGGAGTGCACAATAGCTCAAATGCAAGACCTTTTTCTTAAAAAGTGCATTAGTTTTAGTTTATGCATATGTATAAAAAATCTTTCTGTTTCAAAGTGGTTTCTATTGTTGTGTCCACAGACATGCTACTGTTGTGTTCACAGCTAGTCTCAAATTTGTTGCCTGCCTTCCTGCAATCCAGTTGAACTGTAAAAGGTAAAACCATCATAACTGTGTCTGTTTAGAAAGCTAAGAAATCACCCCATGCATTCACTTACTGGTTTTGTAATGTTTAATATGCTACTTATCAGGGTACTTCTGAGATTGTTAAATAACTTGTACTCTAAATCATCCCCATGGATATACCAACAAAGAAAGTGTATATCTGATATTAAAAGAACTATAGCTTAATTATCAAAATGACTTAAATAAATTAAAGGTTATGTAGTGCATTTTGGTTTTCAATGCCAGTATTCAACATTTTCATTTGTACAAGTCTGTGAATCAGTTCAATGCAGAGTACATTTACTTAAAAGTACCTAATTGGATTTGCTGTTTAAAAAAAATCTGCTCAGCGTTCTGTGTGTATTTCATCACACTATACTATTTCAGTTGAAGGATGGATTCCGAGTAGCTGTAAGAAGGCAAACGGCTTATCTATGTTTGTAATGCCAGTAGAGGTTTAAGTGCTTTCTATGAACCTACTGCTCAGTTTTTCTTCATTGTCATGCATTTGAGTAGAAACGTATTGACAGCTTAATAGCAATTGATTCATCAAGTGCCAACCTACTGTAATTCAAAGAGTTAGCAGGTAAACCAGACAAACTGCAGAGATAAAAGAGAAATGATGGCATTCCTTGCTCTTTCAACTAGCTTTTTTGTACAATCGTTAAACATTTAAAACCAAAGATTGTCAACATTTAATCACTGCTTCGCATATCCTTTGCACAAGGCTGAAATGCAGGAATCTAGGATTTTCATCATGGTTTAATTACAAATGTTAACTGTGTTCCTCTCGCACAGATGGTATCAACATATCTCTATCATCTAGTTTTGTTTCCAGTCTGACAGCACATGCCAAATTATCTACATTGACCACAACAAAAGTAACTATATTGTGGTGTAACAAGGTGTGGAGCTGGATGAACACAGCAGGCCAAGCAGCATCATAGGAGCAGGAAAGCTTGATGCTTCGGGCCTAGACCCTTCATCAAAAATGGGGGAGGGGAAAAGGGTTCTGAAATAAATAGGGAGAGAGGGGGAGGCAGATAGAAGATGGATAGAGGAGAGGATAGGTGGAGAGGAGGCAGACAAATCAAAGAGGCGGGGATGGAGCCAGTAAAGGTGAGTGTAGGTGGGGGGGTAGGGAGGAGATAGGTCAGTCCAGGGAGGACGGATAGGTCAAGGGGCAGGATGATGTTAGTAGATAGGAGATGGGGGTGGGGCTTGAGGTAGGAGGAGGGGATAGGTGAGAGGAAGAACAGGTTAGGGAGGCGGGGACGAGCTGGGCTGGTTTTGGGATGCGGTTGGGGGAGGGGAGATTTTGAAGCTTGTGAAATCCACATTGATACCATTGGGCTGCAGGGTTCCCAGGCTGAATATGATTTGCTGTTCCTGTGCAGCCTTCGGGTGGTATCATTGTGGCATTGCAGGAGGCCCAGGATGGACATGTCGTCTGAGGAATGGGAGGGGGAGTTGAAATGGTTCACGACTGGGCGGTGCAGATGTTTGTTGCGAACTGAGCGCAGGTGTTCTGCAAAGCGGTCCCCAAGCCTCCGCTTGGTTTCCCCGATGTAGAGGAGGCCACAACGGGTACAGCGGATGCAGTACACCACATTGACAGTTGTGCAGGTGAACATCTGCTTGATGTGGAAAGTCTTCTTGGGGCCTGGGATTGGGGTGAGGGAGGAGGTGTGGGGGCAGGTGTAGCACTTCCTGCTGATGCAGGGAAAAGTGCCGGGTGTGGTGGGGCTGGAGGGGAGTGTGGAGCAGACAAGGGAGTCACGGAGGGAGTGGTCCCTCCGGAAAGCAGACAAGGGTGGGGAGGGAAAAATGTCTTTGGTGGTGGGGTCGGATTGCAGATGGCGGAAGAATCGGAGGATGATGCGTTGGATATTGCTTTTATGGAAGCAAATTCTTAGACTGGCAATTCCAAAATTCCTATATTTACCTCATAATGTCTAACTTCCCTCTAGCCAATCAGGTAGGTGCCAAAAGCCAGGGCTTTTGATCAATCTGTTCAGAACTGTTATGACAATTCTGGAACAGGTGAGCCTTCTGGCACAGAAGGAAGGGCTCTATCACTGTGAAACAAGAACCTTAACAGTTCAATATGGCTTGTATTAAAAGAAAGGCATAAACAAGATTTTTGTGGCTTCTGAGGCCAGGCCTGAAAGTTGATTACAGATTGATTCTTGATCAAAATACTCCATAGACACTTTGGCATTGGGGAAAGCAGTATGTTCAACCAGATAGCAAATGTTTGGCCATTAGCAAGGTCAGTGCCAGCATGCGGACGCTGGGAAGTTGTGTCCGTTAGGTGGGGAGACTAGGACCTGTGGGCACAGCCTTAGAATTAGAGGGGGTCAATTTAGAATGGAAATGAGGAGACATTTCTTCAGCCAGAGAGTGGTGGGCCTTTGGAATTCATTGCCACGTAGTGCAGTGGAGGCCGGGACGTTAAATGTCTTCAAGGCAGAGATTGATAAATTCTTGATCTCGCAAGGAATCAAGGGCTACGGGGAGAGTGCGGGGTAAGTGGAGTTGAAATGCCCATCAGCCATGATTAAATGGCAGAGTGGACTCGATGGGCCGAATGGCTTTACTTCCACTCCTATGTCTTATGGTCTTATGTCTAGAAGGGAGCCCGGAGAATTTGAAATGGTTTTTGTGTTTCTGCAAGTAGTATAGCTGTTGATGCTATAACATGAAGGTTTGAAAGCTCCCCATCTAACTTCCCGTTGTCAGCCATTGGAAGTTCAGTGAATAGAAACAAAGTTTTAAATGTTGCTGAAACTTCCCCAGAGTCCATTGAAAAGATGACCCTGATTAATGTCATCATCAGAAAATCAGTTGAGAAACATTCATATGTGCCTGGGTATCAACATACCATGAAAGCCATTTGAATGATCTGGCCTCTGTTGTAATTTTCTTTTATTTATTCTTTAACTGTATGTTTGTCTGTCTTTTGTGTGAATGGGGCTAAAAAGAAAGGTTATCAGATTTAAGTCACAGACATCAATTAGATTGCTTTGTTATTTAATTTTATTCTGATAAAATTACTGCATTATTAATAGACAGTTGGCTTTTGTTTAAACTACAAATCCAAAGTCCAGGATTGATTATTCACACAGTCTGGGATTGGTTCTGCAAAAAGTCTGATTAGGAACAATTTGGGTAAATTGTAAAGGTCTTCAAAGGTTTTAATTTTCCAGTTTTGTGCATACAAAGGTAGGAAGGCTCTTTGATTTGGCTGTCTGACTCGGTCATAACAGAGTAAGGACAATCCATTGTATTGCCTTTTAATCCATAACTATTTCAGATTAATAGTGGTGCACATCAGTTAGTTCAAAGAGCAGATTTGGAGTTATGACCAGTTCAGCAGAAATAAAATGGAAATAATAAAATAAAAATCAGTGATGGCTGTAACAAAATAATGAAAAGGAGCGAGTGACACAAACATTTTCAAAGATTCATTCTCCTATCACAAAGCCTTTCTGTCTACAATGTCACAATTTGAAAGATGAGTTTTTACGTCTTAAGAAGTTCCCTTACTCGCAACTAGGAATTCCCTTCCTGTTGTGTCATGTTCCTTAAATAAAAGAAGCAAACCTCTGGCTCCATCACAACCAGCTTGAATAAATGATGTTGTCATTGTTTAAGTTCCTGTGGTGACAGTAAACAGCTAAAGCAGTGCTTCTAAAGGCAGACTTTTGGACACTTTAATTATGATGATGATATAGCTCAAACAAGGGCAGGACTTGCAATTTAAGATTATCGTAGGGAAGGAAGAAACAGGAAGAGGTGGGAGGGGGGTGACAATCTAGATCAAAATCAGTACGGCTGCCTTTGTTAATTTTTAAATGTCATTATCACAGATGTCCGGATTAGGTTCAAGTGGGTACTTTATTTATACTTGCTCTACTAATTAAACTGCTACAGTCTATTAGTTTACACAAAACAGGTTGGGACTCTGGACCATAGTGAGAGTGTTTGGAGTGAAGAAACGTCCCCGGCATAATTAGTATCCTTTAAAAGGAGTAACTATAGTGTTAAAGTTAAAGGGAAATCGTGGCAGCAGAGCTTGCACCTTTGATATATTTTTCCTACACAATGTGAGAAGTCATGGACTTCCTGTGTCTCTGGTGATCCTGTGTGCAGGAAGTGTGACAGCTGCAGCTATCGGCAAACTGTATTTCAGAGCTGGAGTTGCAGGTGAACTGACTGTTGAAGCTGAGATTATTGTGGACATCATGTTCATTGCAGTGGTTACCCTGCAGGAAAAAATGGGGAGCAAAGGGATGAGTTACCACCAGGGAGATTAAAGGAAGGCAGGTGGACCAGGTGACTACTGTGGCGCTCCCCCTCTCTAACAAATATATCCTTTTGGATACTTTTGGGCAAGATAACCTCCTTTGGATAGCAGAGAGAGCCAGTCTATGGTGCTGGTGTGGCTCAGCTACACAAGACAGGAGGAAGAAGAGTGGCAGAGCTATATTAATAGGGGATTCATCCTTAAATGGAAAGGACAGGTGTTTTTGCAGCTGCAAAAGAGACTTCAGAATGGTATGTTGCCTCCTCAATGTCAAAGTCAAAGATGTTTCAGACAGACCATGGTACCTTCTGAAGGAGATGGGTGGATAGCCAGTGGTAATGGTACATATTGGTACCAAAAAGGTAGATTAAAAATGAAAGGGTGAGGTCCCACAAGCTGGACACAGAGAGTTAGAACACAAGTTTGAAAAAAAGAGCCTAAAAGACTGTAATCTGAGGATAGTACAGGTTGCATCTGGGCAAGGCTGGGACCAGGTCCTTTGGGGTTGTTTGTGCTGTCAGAGAGAGATTAAACTAGAATGACAGGGTTGGAAACCTGAACAGAGAGACAAAGAGGAAACAAGGATAGAAACAAAGCGCAGAAAAAAGCAAGAGTGAAAGTCAGAAAAATATGAGGGTGAAAAGTAAATGGTGCGAAAATGCAAAATTAAACTAAGATGAATAAGACTAAGATGATAAGTTTCAAGGCTTTGTGTCTTAATTTTTGGAGCATCCACAATGAGGGATGAATTAGCAACAGAAATAGATATGAACGGTTATAATGCAGTTGTGATTATAGAGACATGACTGCCAGGTGACCAAGAAGGGAAAAGAATATCGAATGGTTTTCAATATTTAGGAAGGACAGGCAAAAATGGAAAGGCAGCGGGTTTGTATTGTTAGCAAAGGAATAAATCACTGCAGTAGTGAGGAAGGATGTTGGTCTGAGTAATCATGGTGTGGCATCTGTATGGGTGGAAATAAAAAACACTAATAGGTCATAAGACATCGGTGGGTGTTAACTGTGGTCTCTCAAAGATGAGCAGCAGTTCAAGAGAAAGCATGAAACAGGAGATTAGAAATCCATGTATTAAGGTGACCTGTAATCATGGTGACTTTAATTTGCTTGTGGTTTAGACAAACCAACAAACCATGGAGGGGAATTTCTAGGAGAGTATACATAATGTATTTTCTTAAACTGATATCTTAAGGAACATACTAGAGATCAGACCATCCTAGGTTGGGTATTGTGAATTGAGAAAGGAATAACTATATGTCTTGTTATGTGAGGTCTGTTGGGGAAGAGTGACCAAAAATGATTGAACAGTTCATTAAGATAGAGACTAAAGAAGATGAATGTGAAACTAGGGTCATGAATATAAGTAAAGGGAACTATGAGAGTATGAGGCACAAGCTGGCAACGATGGATTGGTGGAACTTAATAAAAGAGTTGGCAGAGGAAAAGCAATGTCTAATATTTAAGGAATACATGCAAGAATTATAATAACAATTCATGCCTATTGCTCGCAGATGTAAAACTTGAAAGGTAGATCAACCATGGCTTACAAAAGAAATCAGGGATAGTGTTAGATCCAAAGAAGAGACGCACAAAATTGCGAGAAAAAGCAGCAAGCTTGTGGACGCGGAGCAGTTTAGAATTCTGTAAAAGAGAATCAAAAGGTTGACCAATTGAGGGGAAATAGAGTATTAGAGTAAACTTGCAAGGAACATTAAAAACTGACTAAATGCCTCCATAAATGTATGAACAGAAAGAGATTAATGAAGCCCTTACAGTCAGGCATGGGGGCAATTATAATGGGGCAGATGAATTGAACAAACATTTTGGTTCTGTCTTCACAAAAGAGGGTGCAAATGAATTCCCAAAAATGTTGGTGAACCAAGGCTGTACTGAGAGGGAGGAATTGAAGAAAATCAATATTAGTTGAAAAGAAACTGTTAGGTGCTAATATTAAAGGTTGACATATCCTCGAGGCTTCATAATCTGCATCCCAAAGTATGAAAGGGTGTGGTCCTGGACATATTGGATGCACTGTTGGCCATCTTCCAAGATTCTACAGATTCTATGCGCTTCCTACAAATTGAAGGATTGGCAAATGTAACCTTGCTGTTTTTAAAAAAAGGGAGAGAAGAAACTGAATTACAGGTCAGTTAGCCTGATATCAGTAGTGGGGAAAATTCGAGCTATTATAAAACACATGATGACAGAACATTTGGAGACATTCATGTGATTAACCAAAGTCAATATGGGTTTATGGAAGGGAAATGGTGCTTAACAAATTTTCTGGAATTTTTGAGGAAGTAGATATATTAGAATATGTAATGATATGGTGCATTTGGATTTCATGGCAATGTTTGGTAAGGTCCCCAATTAGAGGTTAGTGGGCAAAAGTGAAAGACATGGGATTGAGGGCAATATCCCAGCATGGATTGAGTATTGGTTGACAGGTGGGAAACAGACAGTAGAATAAACGGGTCTTTTTCTGGGTGACAGGCAGTCACTGGTGGTGAACATGGGGATTAGTACTTGGGTACTAATGCATATATGGATGAGGGAGCCAAATACAATATTTCCAAGTTTACTGATGGCAGAAAAAAAATTGAGATTGGGAGAAGGATGCAAAGAGGCTGAAGGGTGATCTAGAAAAGTTGGGTATGTGGTCAAATCTAACCAGATGCAATACAAAACAGATAGATATGAAGTTGTACACTTTGATATGAAAAACAGGAAGGCATGATGAAGTATTGAAGTGTTGGTATATTGGTATATGGAAGTACAAAGACATCTGGGTGTCCTTGTAGCAGTCAGAGATGGTCAACCTGTGGAATTCACTACCATGATGGCCTGGTCACTGAGTATTTCAAGAAAGAGATGGATGAATTTTTAGATATTTGATACATTGAGGGGAATGGAAAGATTGTGAGAATTTGGCGTTGAGATAGAGGATGAGCCAAAATCATGTTGAATGGCAGAGCAGGCAAGAAGGGCTGAATAGCTTACTCCAGCTCCCAGGTTTTATATTTCTATGCAAATTAATTAAGGAAGCAGTGCACATTGCAGTAACTGCTACAGTATAGAGTTGATAACAATGGGCATTACTGGTTATATCACAACTTATTACTTACCCCTAGTTGTCTAGAGGGCAGTTGAGAGTCAACTGCATTGCTGTGGAGCCTCGAGTCACATGTAAATCAGACCAGGTAAGACCATAAGATGCAGGAGCAGAAGTAGGTAATTCAGACCATTGATTGCCTTGTTCACACGTCTTTGTTTTCTTCTGGTTTATTCTTTCCTACAAAATAGTTACTATTAGGCCCTTTGACTACCTCGCCATTGTCTTATTGCCCTTGCTATTTCTTAAGAACAGAAGGTTTGCTTTCCTATAGGACATCAGTGCACTAGATCATTTTTGTTTGTACAGCAATTGACAAAACAGGATGAGGTCCTACAAGCTGAGTTTAGGGAATTAGGAGTTAAACTAAAAAATAGGACCTCAGAGATAATAATCTCAGGATTGCTACCAATGCCATGTGCTAGCCAGAGTAGGAATGGCAAAATAGCTAAGATGAATACGTGACCCGAAGGATGGTGTAAGAGGGAGTGATTCAAGTTCCTGGAGCATTGGAATCAGTTCTGGGGAAGGTAAGACCAGTACAAACCAGATGGTTTACCCCTGGGCAAGACTGGAACCAATGTCCTAGGGGGAGTGTTTGCTAGACCTGTTGGGGAGGATTTAAACTAATACGGCAGGGTGATGGGAACTAATGCAGGGAGTCAGAGGGAAATAATGTGGGGACAGAAACCCAGGACAGCAAGGGGAAAAATGAAAGTGGAAGGTGTAGAAGCCAAAGACAAAGATCAAAAAGGGCCACATTTCACAATGATTCTAAAAGAACAATAAATGTCAAAAAAAATAAGCCTGAAGTCTCTGTGTCTCAATGCAAGGAGCATTTGTAATAAGGTGGATGAATTAACTGCACAGACCATCATTAATGGATAGGATGTAATTGGGATCACAGAGACCAGGCTCCAGGGTGGCCAAGGATAGGAATTCAACATCCAGGGTTATTCAGTTTTCACAAAAGACAGACAAAAAGGAAAGTGAGTTGGGTTAGCATTCCTAGTTAAGGAAGAGATTAATACAATACAATTAATACAATAGTAAGGGAGGACATTAGTCTGGATGATGTGGAATCTGTATGGGTGAACACCAAAGGGAAAAAGATGTTAGTGGGAGGTGGGTACAGACTACCAAATAGTAGTTGTGATGTTGGGGACTGTATCAAACAGGAAATTAGGGGTGCAGCAGTTATGGGTGACTTCCATCCACATATTGATTGGACTAACCAAACTGGTAGCAATGCGATGGAGGTGGATTTCCTGGAGCATATTAGGGATGGCTTCCTTGACCAGTGTGTCAAGGAACCAACTAAAAAACAAGCCATCCTAGACTGGGTATTGTGTAATGAGAGAGGATTAATTAGCAACGTTGTAGTGTGAGATTCTTTGGGCAAGAGTGACCATAATATGGTAGAATGCTTCATTAAGGTGGAGAGTGACACAATTAAATCTGCAAGTAGGGTCCTGAATTTAAAGAAGGCTAACTTTGATGGTGTGAAACATGCAATGGCTATGATAAACTGGCCAAGGATACTTAAAGGGTTGACAGTAGATAGGCAATGGTAGACATTTAAAGAACATATGCATGAACTTCAACATTTTCTTCATCCGAGTCTGGCGTAAGAGTAAAACAGGGAAAGTGGCTCAACCATGGCTAACAAGGGTAATCAGGGATGGTGTTAAAGCCAAAGAGAGGCATATGAATTGGCCAGATAACGCAGCAAACCTGAGGAATGGGAAATTTTTTTAAAATTCAGCAGAGAAGCTTCTACAGGCATGTAAAGAGAAAAAACTGGTGAAGATAAATGTAGGCCCCTTGCAGTTAGAATCAAGTGAATTCATAATGGACAACAGAGATGGCAGATCAGTTGAACACATACCTTGGATCTGTCTTCACTCAGGAGGACATAAATTATCTTTAGGAATTGCTAGGGACGGAGGGTCAAGCATGAAGGAGAAACTGAAGGAAATCCTTATTTGTCAGGAAATGATATTGGGGAAATTGATGGGATTAAAACCTGGTAAGTCCCTGGGCCCTGATGCTCTGAATGCCAGAGTACTTAAGGAAGTGGCCATAGAAATAGTGGATGCATCGATGATCCTGCATTCTGTAGACTCTGAAAGAGTTCCAATGGACTGGAGGACAGCTAATGTAACTCCACTGTTTAAAAAAGGAGGGAGAGAGAAAATGGGAATTATAGGCTGTTTAGCCTGACATTGGTGGTGGGGAAAATGCAGGAGTCCATCATTAAGAATGTAATAACTGAGCACTTGGAACGCAGTGACAGAATCGGTCCTAGTCAGCATGGATTCACTAAAGGGAGCTCATGCTTGACAAATCTTTTGAGGATATGACCAGTAGACAATGGTGAATCAATAGATGTTGTGTACCTGGACTTTCAAAAGGCTTTTGCCAAGGTTCCACACAAGAGATTTGTAAGGAAAATTAAAGCTCATGGTATCTGAGGTAATGTATTGACATGGGTAGAGAGCTGGTTGGCAGACAGGAAGCAGAGTTGGAATAAATGGGTCCTTTTCAGAGAGGCAGGCAGCAATGAGTGGGGTGCTGCAGGGTACAGTGCTGGGACCTTAGCTGTTCACAATATACCTTAATGATTTAAACAAAGGACTTGAATGCTGTATTAAAAGGTTGCAGGATGACTTGGACAGACTAGCTGAGTGGGCAAATACTTGGCAAATGCAATTTAATGTGGATAAGTGTGAGGTTATCCATTTTGGTCACAGAAACAGAAAGGTAGATTATTTTATGAATGGTGGCAGTTTAAGAAAAGGTGAGGTGCAACAAGACCAGGGTGTCATTGTGGAACAGTTGCTGAAGATTGGCATGCAGGTGCAGCAGGCAGTGAGGAAGGTTGATGGCATGCTGTCCTTTGCAGTAAGAAGATTTGAGTGTAGGAGTAGGGATGTCTTGCTGCAGTTATACAAGGCCTTGGTGGGCCAAACCTTGAGTATTATGTGCAGTTTTGGTCTCCTAGTCTGAGGAAGGACATTCTTGCTAATGAGGGAGTCCAGTGAAGGTTCACCAAACTAATTCCTGGGATGGCAGGACTGACATGAGGAAAGACTGGATAGACTGGGCTTGTATGCACTGGAATTTAGAAGAATGAGGGGCAATCTCCGAGAAACATATAAAATTCTGAGGTGACTGGACCTAGATGTGGGAAGAACGTTCTCAATGTTGGGGAAGTCCAGTTTAACAAAAACAGATAAGCCATTCAAGACTGAGATGAGAAAAATTTCTTCACACAGAGTTGTGAACCTGCGGAATTCTCTCCCACAGGAAGCTGTTGGTGCCAGTTCATTAGATATATTCAGTAGGGAGATGAGCGTGGCCCTTGTGGCTAAAAGGATCAAGAGGGTATGGGGCGAGGGCGGGAATGGGATACAGTCAGTTCTGATATGATGCATATTCCAGGAACAGAAATTAGCTATAATGCAACTGACAAATAGGAGAACGCTACTTCTAAAACGTGTACTTGCGTTGGCTATTGTACGATTCCATCGGTGAGCAGAGGAATATGTATCGACATCACATGATCATTTCACGGGTTTTGTCCTGAGCATGCACAATGTTAACGTGAAACAAGTCTCTGCGCTGGCCTAGTGATCATTTCACAGACTTTATCATGAAACGCTTTGCGAGTGATTTTCACTTTTTTTTTTGCAAATTCTGCCATGTTACCCACAAAAATGCGAGGACAACATGACGAGAATATTTACAAGAAGCGTCCTGGTGATAAAATTACAGGTGGTGAATGTAAACGAAAGTCAATAACATTGGAAAAGAAGCTAGATGTTACAAAGCGTTTTAAGTGTAATGGGAGAGTGTGTGACATAGTTCACATTACAGGAATGAAGGGGTCTACCGTAAGCACCATTAGAGACCATGCAGAAAAGATCAAAGCAAGCTGTATTATTGGAACAAGTCTGAGTGCTGGCAAATCTGTGAGATCATGAATGAAGGAACTTGAAGAGATGGAGCGGTTTCTAAGTGTGTGGATAGAAGATCAAACGAAAAAGCAATCCAGAACCACCTTTCTCACCATAAAAGAGAAAGCCTTATCAATTTATAACAAAAAAAGCTGAAAATCCTGCAGATGTGCATGCCTTTAGTGCTAGCAGTGGCTAGTTTTCTGGTTTTAAGAACTGCCATGATTTTCATAATGTAAAGTTATGTGGCGAAGCTGCCAGTGCAGATGAGGAGCATGCAATGGCATTTTCACCCACAGTAAAAAAATTAATTGACGAAGAACGCCACAACTTAGATCAAATTTTCAATTTAGATGAGACAATTTTATACTGGAAGTGAATGCCATCAAGAACCTACGTTTCGATGGATGAAGCTCACGCTCCAGGTTTAAGGTGGCAAGGGATCGTACGACTTTGCTGCTGGGTGCCAATGCCTGTGGAGACTTCAAACTTCAGCATGTGGTAGTGTACTACTCTGCCAACCTGTAAGCTTTGAAAGGTTACCTTAAGTCTACTTTAGGCATCTGTTTGAGGTCAAGCAAAAGAGGTTGGATGACGGGGCAATTTTTTTCTGACCTTATTGTTGATGTTTTGAAGATGGTTTTAGAAAATATTGCAGGATAAAAAGTTTGGATTTCAAGATTCTCCTCGTCCTGGATAATGCACCAAACCATCCTCCCATCTTGGGGGAATTTCTGATAACATCAAAGTGGTTTCTACCCCCAAATACAACCTCTCTCCTTCCACCCATGTACCAGGGTGCAATAGCAGCTTTTAAAGGTTATTATTTAGGGGGCGTGGTTAAGAGGCTGATTGCAGCCATAGAGAGGGATAAGTACAGTGTTCTTCAATTTTGGAAGAGCTTGAAGATCAAGAATGCAATTAACATTATTGTGGGGAGGTGATGTTAGTAAAGACTGCTTGCATGCAGTTTGGCAGAAGCTTCTCCCAGATTTTTTTCAAGATTTCAAATCTATCAGAGGAGCTCCCAAGAATCAAAGAACATTGTGTTGATCTTGCAAAGCAAGTTGGATTTGAAGAAGTGGAGCATGAGAATGTTGAAGAGCTATTTGAGTCCCACTGTGAAGACCTCTCTCCAGCTGATCTACAACAACTTGTTGCTGAGGGGGAAGTGGAAGCTGGAGATGAAGTAGTAGTCCAGGATGCAGCGCCACGAGGGCTTTCCACTTCTGTTTTGTCTCCTATCCTGAGGGAAATTGAGAAGCAGGTGCAGCTCTTATAGGACAATGACTGCAATGCGAAAGCAGCAGGGTAGCAGTTCTTGGAATAAGATCTTATTTGTCACCCGATGAATAGTTTCTTCATGGAAAAAAGAAAAGAGCAAAGCAGCAAAAACTGGGTTTCTTTTTTAAGCCAATCCCCAACAAACAGTCAGAATACAATGAACCACATCTATCCACTTCTGGATTAACTATTTTTTGCCCTAACCCTGCAACCACAATTGTTGACGACCCTCAGCCCCTGCATTAACAACAGGGCAACCTCAAAACCTCCTGCCCCATCAAGTCATCTTGCTATTTTTTCAATGTAAGGCATTAAAGTTACTTTTATTTCATTATTAGATATGAATTGAACATTTGTTCAAACTGTGCTATTCTTTGTGTTAGGCTTTTGAGTGATTTTGAGTGATATTTTTTGGTGGTCTGCCCCCTAACTCTGCCTTTCCCATTGGCCCCATTATTTCTATAGCGTGATTTTCTATTACACGATGTTGCACAGGAACACAACTATCGTGTTATGGCAGAACGGACCGTACTGAGATTGCATGACCATCCATGATTGTATTGAATGGTGGTGCAGGTTTGAAGGGCCGAATGGCCTACTCCTGTACCTATTTTCTATGTTTCAATAATTATAGGGTTGCCATTAGCAATTGGCTAACTTTTTATTCTACATTTTTGTTGAATTCTAATTTAATCATCTGCCACGGTGGGATACAAAAGCAAATTTGCAGAAAATTAGCCTGGGGTTCTGGATATTTCATCCACTTACATTACTACTATGCCACCACTTACCCTGTTAATTTATGATCTATAATAGTTTCAACATTTCTCCAATTTGCTCCATTGTCTGAGATTGCTGCCACTTTTGCAACAAAGGGAAATAAGGGTTTTATTTTCTGAATTTATTTTAAAATGGCAGTTGAGTTTTGGGGTTGTTTGCTGACCTGACTATGGAAACCATTAAAGTGAAACTGAAAAGTGAAATTTCTGAAATGGGTCCCGACCCAAAATGTCAGCTTTCCTGCTCCTCTGATGCTGCCTGGCCTACTGTGTTCCTTCAGCTCCACACTGTGTTATCTCTGACTCCAGCATCAGCAGTTCTTACTATCTCTCAAAGTGAAACTCTGTCCAGGTTGCATTTGAGACTGTGGGAAATGGTGTCTTAGTATAAATTTAGACTTACCAAAGTGCTTGGTATTTTCTAATTTTACTGCAGAGGCTCCTCAGTGTTATGAGAAGCTAGATGCTAATGCATGCACTGTTATGATGTTAAGTAAAAAGCTGTCTTGAGAGTGCAGCTCATTCCTGAAAACCAAGTACAATTCTCCTCCAGCTCAATTCCTAACGTTAACTGGTATCTTGTTGGCTATACTTCATGCTAATCTGGAAATGCTGCAATGATATTATAAAGTCTGCATGAAACTTTGTTACAGCCTCTTCTTGAAATTAAAGTTGCTGTGTTTGTTTTAAACAAAAATTATTTTTTATTTTTATGTTAGTACCCACTATATTGAGATTGCCTAATATAAAGTTCTGATTAGCAACTGAAAGTAAAGCTTATGTTGACACTGTTTAGCCATGTTTTTCTATACAAACTATTATAGATTTACACATCACAGGTAAATGTTCTTAACATCCATATTTACTTAGCAAACATTTGCCCACGATCCAGTAGCCTTGGAAGTAAACTATGTGAATGATCAAAATTTGCTTTCTGCTCTGCTAATAGTGTTACCTTTTTATCAACAAATTAAAGATTAGTATGTGCATATATACACCATGTAAATATGAGTCTTGAAATCAAATGTCAAAGAACAATGCCCGTTACTAACTTCTAGTTTACTAATGAGACATGCATTAACCAATATTTGGGTTCCCAGTTAACTATGTGTGGTTAGTGAAATAACTCCACAGAGGTCGGTATCCCGTCACCAAGTCATCCTTTATTTACACGTGAACAGACCTCGACTTTAGTACTGCCTCTTCAGAGTCGGCTATCAGAATGTCAGAATCTCTGACACCCCTCTTTTTATTTTCAAGCCAGGGCTCCCTGTTTGGACCAGATTAACAGCCCCATTTCTTTTATTTATGTTGGTGGTGAAGTTCGTGGGCTGGAAGGTTTTATCAAAGGAGCCTGAGTGCAGTGCTGCAGTGCATCTTGTATATGGTACATCCTGTTGCATCTTTGCACTGGTGATTGGGAGTGAGAGTCGTATTAGTGATTGGTTAAGTAGGTGGATGATGTATCATTTTTTTGGATGGTGTCACAGTCTTGTTGCTGGAGTTGCACTCATCCACATCAGTTCAGAGTATTCCATTTTGTTCTTGTAGATGGTGGATAGGCTTTGGAGAGGCAGGATTTATGTTTGCTGCTGCCGAATTCATAATCTCTGACCTGCTCTTGAAGCCACAATGTATTTGCAGCCCTTCCAGTTCCATTCTGGTCAACGTAAACCACCAGAGTGTTGATAGCAGGAGATAGTAATGATGTGGATTATCCTAGGAGGCAGTTGGACTCTGTCTTTGGGGCTGGTCATGGCCAGCATTTGTGTGGTGTCAATGTTGCCTTCCACTTACTTACTGTAGTGTGTTTTAATACAACTGAATCGTAGAGTTGGCCACATTTCGGCGTGTCTGGAGATGCAGTAAACCTGACTGGGTAAGAAGAACAGATTTCCTCCCCCAAAAAGATATTAAGGTCTGTTGGAGTTTTATAACAATGTGGTACTTTTATGATTGTTAATTTTGCTCTTATTCTACGTTTATTTACTAATTGATTTTAAATTCCCCAGCAATGGTGGGATTTTTGTTTATATCTCTGGATCAACTCTCCAGGTATGCGGATTACTCATCCAGTAATATTATTGCGATTGTCCCTTTCCCTCTAATTACATGCAATTTTCCAAAAGTATTTCACAAGGTGAAAAAGTGCAGGCTGTTGAACTATTTCCTGCCAAATATCCCTACAGACATGCTCCTTTCTGCTTACTCTGGTTTTCACTTTTAACAATATGGATCTGGTTTTGTTTCTTCTGTTGCCGTTATATATTTGATCAATGTATTTATATTTGAGGATGTAACAAGCAGGATGGATAGAGGGAAAACTGTAGATGTACTGTATTTGAATTTCCTAAAGACATTTCATAAAGTATACACAAAAGGTTACTTCAGAAGCTTATAGTGTAACTTAATATAATAGGGTGGATAAAGGCTATAAAGGCAGCAGACTGTTACTAGTGGAGTGCCATAGGCACTGATGACAGGGCCTTAATGATCTACATTAATACTTGAATTAAGGGACTAACTGTTATAGTCAAATTTGCTGATAATTCAAAATGTGGTAAAGAAAGCAAATGCGGATACAGAGGCATATAGACAAATTAGGCAAGTGAGCAAAAATTTGACAGGTGGATTATAATGTGGGAAAATGTGAGATTGTTCACCTTGTTGGTATTACTTAAGAGGAGAGAGTCTGCAGAATACTGCAGTACAGAGGAATCTGAGTTTCCCATGTGTTTGAATCAGTAAAAGTTAGTCTACAGATGTGACAAGTAATTTTATTGCAAAGGGGAAGGAATATAAAAGAAAGGAAACATTGGTACAGGACACTGGTTAGACTGCACCTGCACTTTACACCTTTTCACATAAGGAGGGAATATACTTGCATGGGAAGCAGTTCAGAGAAGGTTCCGTAATTGTCCGTTGAGAAATAGTTCAGCAGGTTGGGCCAATACTCATCAGAGTTTATAAGAATGAGAGGTAATATTATTTAAACAAAAGATTCTGAGAGGGCTTGACATAGTAGAATGCTAAATGGATGTTTGCACTAATGATTGAATCTAGAACTAAGAAGCACTGTTTAAAAATAAGAGATAGTAAGACCTGCCGATCAGACATCAAGAACGACAGGACATTATGGTTGGTCCACCTTTTCTGAAAACAAAATCTCCAAGACATTAGTTAAATGTGGAGATTGAGCTAATGGCCAACAGCCTCTTAAATTGAAATTAGTGAGAAAGGACCATGACACTAGAAGTAATCTTGCTATCTTGGCAAATAATCCACATTGCACTCTAAAACTGAGCTCATCCAAAACTCTTTTAGCCATATTCTAGCCTGTGCCAAAGCCAATTCATCTAACATCCAGCTGACCTGCATTTGTTATCAATGTGACAGCATCTTGAATTTAAAATTCTGGTTCTTGATTTTAATATGTCCTCATTTTCTCTGTCATTATAACTGTCTCCACCCCTGCAACCCTCTAAAATCACATCAGTTCTTGTTTCTTGCAGATCCTGATCTTATTGCATCATTTTTGGTTGCTGTGTATCAAATTGCCTAGACCTTAATCTCTGAATGAATGTCCCTATACTTAGAGCCATAGAGTCATAGAGATGTACAGCACGGAAGCAGAACCGTCGGTCCAATTCATCTGTACCGACCAGATATCCTAAATAAATCTAGTCCCACTTGCCGGCATTTGGCCCATATCCCTCTAAACCCTTCGTATTTATGTATTCTCTGCTTCTTTGTCTCTTTCACAACTTTGCTTACCTCCTACTCTTGAACAAATTTTTAGTCACCTGTAATAATGGCCCAGATCATTTTGTCTTTGGCAATGCATTGTCCCTGTCCACAAAGATCTTTGTGCCCTTGACCTTTTTGCACTCTTCCAACTGGGATTTCTGTTCCTGGCTGCAGCAGCAAAGGATCAATGTAGCCTTGCAGAGAAAACACCAGTGACCATCTCTAATACCTCTCTCTCCTTCCTGGACCTCTCTGTCTCCACCTCAGGCAACCACCTAGAAACTGATATCCATTTCAAGCCCACCGACTCCCACAGCTACCTAGAATACACCTCCTCCCACCCACCTTCCTGCAAAAATGCCATCCCCTGTTCCCAATTCCTTCGCCTCGGCTGCATCTGCTCCCAGGATGAGGCATTCCACTCCCGTACATCTCAGATGTCCTCGTTTTTCAAGGACTGCAACTTCCCCCACTCAGTGGTCGAGAATACCCTCGACTGTGTCTCCCGCATTTCCCGCAACTCATCCCTCACACCCCCTCCCCGCAATAACAACCAAAACCGAATCCCTCTCTTCCTCACGTACCACTCCACCAACCTCCAGATCCAACGCATCATCCGCCGACACTTCTGCCATCTGCAATCTGACCCCACCACCAAAGACATTTTTCCCTCCCCACCCTTATCTGCTTTCGGGAGGGACCACTTTCTCCATGACTCCCTTGTCCGCTCCACACTCCCCTCCAGCCCCATCACACCCAGCACTTTTCCCTGTAACCGCAGGAAGTGCTACACTTGCCCCTACACCTCCCCCCTCACCCCCATCCCAGGCCCCAAGGAGACTTTCCACATCAAGCAGATGTTCACCTGCACATCTGCTAATGTGGTATACTGCATCCGCTGCTCCTGATGTGGCCTCCTCTACATCGGGTAAACCAAGCGGAGGCTTGGGGACCGCTTTGCAGAACACCTATGCTCGGTTCGCACTAAACAACTACACCTTCCAGTCGCGAACCATTTCAACTCCCCCTCCCATTCCTTAGATGACATGTCCATCCTGGGCCTCCTGCAGTGCCACAACGATGCTACCCGAAGGTTGCAGGAACAGCAACTCATATTCAGCTTGGGAACCCTGCAGCCCAATGGTATCAATGTGGACTTCACAACCTCCAAAATCTCCCCTCCCCCTACCTGATCCCAAAACCAGCCCAGCTCGTCCCCGCCTCCCTAACCTGTTCTTCCTCTCACCCATCCCCTCCTCCCACCTCAAGCCCCACCCCCAACTCCTACCGACTAACCTCATCCCGCCCCCTTGACCTGTCCGTCCTCCCTGGACTGATCTATCTCCTCCCTACCTCCCCACCTACACTCACCTTTACTGGCTCCATCCCCGCCTCTTCGACCTGTCTGTCTCCTCTCCACCTATCTTCTCCTCTATCCATCTTCTATCCGCCTCCTCCTCTCCCCCTATTTATTTCAGAACCCCCTTCCCCTCCATCATTTCTGAAGAAGGGTCTAGGCTTAAAATGTCAGCCTTCCTGCTCCTCTGATGCTGCTTGGCCTTAGGTGTTCATCCAGCTCTACACCTAGTTACTACAAAAGGGATGGGTGAAGAGGAATATTGCAGAATGAACACTTCCTTTTTCTGGCCTTAGCTGCTTCATTCAATTTAGTTTTTAAAGCTATGGGTGTGCTCTCAGTGGAACTGATCTAATTTCTGTTATTAGCCCTACCATTAACACCTATATTTTGTCTTTAGTGCTTCTCCAATACCTCTAGCAGTCCCATTTCGCTCTGTGATATTTCTACCATCTGTTCCTCTTGCTCCTCCTTTCTCCCTTTTTCTACGGTTTAAAACCCATCAGTTTGCCAGTCCCCTTTCATTGCAAAGAGGAGTCATAATGGACTTGAAATTTTATGTTTGTTTATCTTTCCATATATGCTGCTAGACCTGCTAAGTTTCTCTGTCTCTCACTACCTAATTTTATTGAAATAAGACTATAGGATGAACTGAATACACTGAAGAGTGTTGTTTAGTGTTGCCACTCTCTGAGACCATCTTAAAATACAGAAAATAAACCAAAACACAGAATATAAAGCCAAAGTGTCATACAGCATGGAAGCAGACCCTTTGGTCCAACTCATCTATGCTGATCAGACTTCCCAATCTGACCTAGACCCAATTGCCAGCATTTGTCCCATACCAGTACAGTTCATCCTATAGTCTTATTTCAATAAAATTAGGTAGTGAGAGACAGAGAAACTTAGCAGGTCTAGCAGCATATATGGAAAGATAAACAAACATAAAATTTCAAGTCCATTATGACTCCTCTTTGCAATGAAAGGGGACTGGCAAACTGATGGGTTTTAAACCGTAGAAAAAGGGAGAAAGGAGGAGCAAGAGGAACAGATGGTAGAAATATCACAGAGCGAAATGGGACTGCTAGAGGTATTGGAGAAGCACTAAAGACAAAATATAGGTGTTAATGGTAGGGCTAATAACAGAAATTAGATCAGTTCCACTGAGAGCACACCCATAGCTTTAAAAACTAAATTGAATGAAGCAGCTAAGGCCAGAAAAAGGAAGTGTTCATTCTGCAATATTCCTCTTCACCCATCCCTTTTGTAGTAACTAGGTGTAGAGCTGGATGAACACCTAAGGCCAAGCAGCATCAGAGGAGTAAATATATGTGACAAATAAATCAAATCAGTTATATATCAGCACAGAAACAGACCTTCAGTCCAACATGTTTGCGCTGACCAGACATCTTAAACTGATATAGTCCCAAGTGCCAGCATTGGCCCATATGCTTCTGAACTATTTCTGTTCATGTGCCCATCTGAATGCCTTTCAAACATTGTAATTGTACCCATCTCCACCATGTCCTCTGGCCGCTCACCCCATACATGCATCACCCTCTGTGTGGAAAAAGTAACCCTCTGGTCCCTTTTAAATCTTTCCCCTCTCATCTTAACCTATACCCTCTAGTTTTGAATTCCCCCTAATCTGGGGAAAAAGCTGTTCACCTTATATATGCCCCTCATGACGTTATAAACTTTTATAAGGTCCCCCCAGCCTCAGACACTCCTGGGAAAAAAGCCCCAGTCTATTCAGCCTCTCTCTATAGCTCAAACCCTCCAATCCTGGCAACATCCTTGTAAATCTTTTCTGAGCCCTTTCAAATTTAACAACATATTTCCTATAGCAGAGAGACTAGATTGAATGCAGTATTCTAAAAGTGGCCTCACCGACTTCCTTTACAGCTGCAACATGATAGCCCAACTCCTATACTAATGCACATATTCTAGGGATTTCAAAAGATTTGGACTACTATTTTCTTATGTGGCTCAGTTTCAGATTTCTACGATAATACTCTTATTATGCACCTTAGGACATCTTAAACTCAGGTTAAAGGCAGGTTGCAAGAGGAATACAGACAGTTTATAGAGAGAGATTAATAGCTTAAGGAAGTGTGCAAAAAGTTGGCAATTTGAGTATATTTTGGGAAAATATGAAGTTGTTCTTTTTGGAAGGGAGACAAAGGAATAAAGTAATATGTAAATAGAGAAAAACTGCACAAAGCTGCAACCTAAAAAGCACTTTGGGGTACTTGTGCACTAAACACATTGCGAGCATGCAGGTGCAGTAAGTAATCAGGAAGGCCAATGGAATGTTGACCTTTATTTCAAGGATGTTGGAGTATAGAGTAGAGAAGTCTTACTGTACCTGTACAAGGTGCTGGTGAGACCACATCTGGAGTACTGTGAGCAGTTTTAGTCCCCTTATTTAAGGAAACATATAATTTCATTGGGACAGCTCAAAGAATGTTCACTGGGTTGTTCCTTGGTATGGAGGGATTGTCTTATAAGCAAAGGTTAAACAGGTTGGGACTCTTCTCATTTGAATTTAGAAGAATGAAAGGTGATCTCATTGAAAAATATAGAATTCTTAAGGGATTTTGACAGGGTAAATTCTGAGAAAACGTTTCCTCTCATGGGAGAGTCTAAAACCAGAGGACATTGTCGCAGAATGAAGGGGTGACAATTTAAGACTGAGGTAAAAAAGAATTTCTTCTGAGGTTTGAAAGATTTTGGAAGAGAGCTGTGAAGACAGAAACCTTGTATATAGTTAAGATTCTTGATCATTGGTGAATCAAGGGTTATAGCGAAGGGTGGGAAAGTGGCCACGAGGAGTGTTGGATAAGCTGTGATCCTATTGAATGGTGGACCAGGCTCAAGGGGCTGAATGGCCTACTTCTGTTTTATGCTCTTAAACATTAGTTGTTAATGCTTTATTGCATCTTTACAGTCCCCATGTGGCCTGATGCATTAAGACTGGGGCCCGGGCCAAATTATGGGAGCAAGTCATTTGCAAACAAAGCACTTGTAATAATGTATCATTAATACCTGTACGATTTGCTGGAACTAAATCCACATGATTGGGAAGACAGAAAGGATACCCAAAAGAACCCAGCAAAATGTATTTTTTCCTTCTTTCTGCCTACAATGGGGGTGCTTTTTTAAAGTAAAATACCTAATCCATATTCTGTGTCAATCTGCAAAAGATTAGTGCTTCAACAGGTTTTGAGAAAATGTGATCCGGCTTACTATTCTTAGCAAATCTGACAAATCTTCCATGGATTTGTTGCCAGCTGCACAAGACCTACATGGCATAAGTCATTTTACGCCTGATTAAATCATTGATTTTAGAAAGGTGCATTTGATTGTTGTTGATTGGGAGAGGCAAATTTAGTCATCGTTGCTCTTGAACCTGACTTGAGGTGAAGGGCTGATTCCCTCCAGTGGTGAAGGTCCATACTGAGTCTACGTAGCTGGGCTTCATCCAAATAAATGGATAGTCCTGTTGCTTCAATATGCTTCGCTGCCGTATTGTGGCTGTCTAAATCACACAACCAGGTAACACAAGTTATTGCATAATAAGTATACTTTTGCCATGAGTTTGTTTAATGATTCTGAATTATTGTCCAATGCAGCCTCCTTTTAACATCTTTATTAAGCATGACCATTATACATAACTCCTGACAGCAATAAAATGGCGTAGTAACATTTCGTACATAATTGTTAAATTTCATGTATTATAGATCAACATGCATCGCATGAATATTACAGTCTCAATTTTCAAAGTAATTTGTAAAAATATTATATATACTTGCATAGATTTCGGCCTAGATCATTGAATTTCCTTGTTTGATTTGATTTATTGTAGTCACACGTGCCTAAGTACAGTGAAAAAGCTTTGCTTTGTGAGCAATACAAGCAGATCATAGCCAAAAAAGAACATACAGATCATTGGATGCCTAGACAGAGCAAGGCATAAATGTTACGACTGCACTGGAGGTGTGCAAAGCAAGATTAACATTAGCAAGATCAACAAGATTTGAAGTTAGAGTGTGCATTTAGCAGTCTCATAACAGCAGGGAAGAAGCCATTCTTGAACCTGTTGGTGTGTGTGTTGATGCTTCTGTATCTTCTGTCTGTAACAGAAAACTCAAAGAAACCCTTCAGCTCCAACACACATTGTCATCAGCCCATTTCCCTACCACCACATGCATAACCCCACTTCCCAAACCCCTCCTCTCTGCTCATATACACACTCAGCAGCAAAACCCATCCCCCACTCTACTGCTTACTTAGCAGCAGCCCCTCTTCCAAACCTCCCACTTTTCCACTTACTCATAAACTCCCACCCCCATATTTGATCAGTAGACCCTCTTCCCACGCCCCTCAACCTCCACTCACTCAGCAGCCCCTCTTCACAACTGCAGCCTTCCCATAAATGCCAACATGCAATAGACCCTCTCAGCTTCATTCCTCTTGGATGAGTTTGTGATACCTGTGTAGGAAAGTCACTATCCTGCGATAAGGCCCCTGTGCAACAGGTAGAAAGGAGCAGAAACACAAACAACCTTGAAGCTTCCCTTCTGCTTACTGACTTGGCTGCATTACCTTCCTGTTCTTCCTGCACTAAATGACTGAATTACACCTTCTGGCCTCTGTTTGCATCATGTACATCTTAAAAATATCCTGGGCCCTCTAGAAAGCGCTGCTAACTAAGTGCTTTGGATCCACTGTCCAATCTTGCTGCTTGGCAGCTTCAAATTGATAGGTTCAGGGTTGTTGCACCAGAACCTCTGGATAGAAGTAGTTAAATATATTTTAGTTTTATTTTTCTAATGAAATTGGTAAATTCATGTAAAAGTTAGAATGGTAGTGTCAATAATATATAAATAAATCCAGAACCGTTCCGAGGAGGGGTCACCGGACCCGAAACGTTAACAGTGACTTTTTTCTTCACAGGTGCTGCCAGATCTGCTGAGCTTTTCCAGCAACTTCTATTTTTGTTTCTAATTTACAGAATCCGCCGTTCTTTCGGCTTTTATTCTCTATTCTAACTCATATGCATAGCTAACGTAAAGAGTGTGAGCATTAAGCATTCGAAATCAACATCTACGATGTAAACTATTTCCATTTCACCATTTATTTAATGTATTTTGTTTGAAGTGAAAATTGAATGCAAGTGGGAAACTACGTTTCTCACCCAATGCTCCACAATTATTCTTCTAAAGATGAGCAGATGAGGTTCAGGCTTCAGTCATTCAGTGTGATACTGATAGGAGGAATGGGTAGTTTTGCGTATTTGCCAAATTAAGAAATCTCTTCTTGTGTTTTGAGAAAAGTGATATCACTGACATCTGTTTCTCTGGGGAGGTGGAAATCCTGCAGACTTTCAAGAATGGGAAATAAATACTGTCTAATCCTTGTTTTAAATAAACTAAGCCAAGCATTAAATAATGGAATAAATTCAGTACGCTGTACCACATTATAAATACTAGACTGTGCATGGACAGGGCAGAGTGCAGTAATTGCATTGAAGGAAGAAAATGGAGCAGAGCAGTTGCTGTGTAGGGGTGCATTGATGCAACAGGTCAGTGTTGTCTTGCTCCAATTTTTCTTTTAAATGCCTGTTGTGTTTGTAAGTGTCCAAAGGTGCAAAGTTCTGCAAGATGTACTTTCTATAATAATGTAGATTTTGTTGAAAAAAAAGTTAAAGTTTTAGTAATTGCAGGTAGTAGTAGGTTGAGCACACCTCGCTGTGGAGTTCATTGTTCATTTTCATCTATTTTTCTAATCAACCTGTTCAGAGATGTTATTACCCACTTCTGGAGCAGGTGGAACTTGAACCCAGGCCTCCCAATCCATGGCTAGGGACACTACTGCTGCATCATGAAAGCAGCAACTTAAATTTGCCATTGTTCCATTATTAAGTAGTTACCATGTAGAGTTAACAATAAAGGGCCTTGCTTCTAGCAAAAGAAAATGGTTAGTCACTTCTACTGAAAAATAACTTTTATATATCATAGTTTCTGTAGAAGTGGTTTGCCTAGTTCTGTTTCTGTTCTTGCATATACTTCTTAATTAATATTTTCCTAGTCCTGATCTGCAAAAGATTTTGCTTCCATTTAAATTTGATGATGATATTAGGAGGACATACAGTCCCTAACACAAAAGGCCTTGATATTTATAATAAGGGTGGGTGGGTTCGGGGAGCACAGTACTGTGGGAAAAACTTTTTCTTGGGTTTGTTACCAAGCAATTGATCAAATTAACAGACTGGCCAGCAGCAGGTGGCCATGACTGGTGAACCTTAGTGTCTTCTGCAATCAGGAGGGAAACGAAGTAAGCAATCCGGCGGCCCCTGGGCGGGCTGGGGGGTGGTGGTCGGGTCGGTTGTGGTGGGTGTGAGAGAAGCTATTATGAAAAGCGTGGACTTGGAGTCGACAGTAGTGAGAGATTGGAGATTACAATGTAGATCATAGGCAGAAGAGAGATGCTGCATTGAGCAGTGAGGAAGCAAAACGCTTCCTTGTGGCTTCAGGAGTGCTTCTGCTCCTCTTTGCCAACATCCACCATGAACAAATGTCCCCGTATCCCCTCAGGTGGATGTAATAGATCCCACAGTGCTATTTTGGAACAGAACTGGGGAGTTGTTGTCAGTGTCCTGGTGAATTATAAAATCACAGGATTGATGTAGCATAGGAGGAAGACATTCAGCCCTGGTTCTCTAATTGAGCAAATCACTTAAAGCTATTCTTTCATCTTCTCCCCATGACCCTGCACGTTCTTCCTTTTTAAATAACAGTCTAAACCTATTCCTAAACCTAAACCTATTCAATTGAACATGCCTTCACCACTTTCGTAAGGCAGTGCATTCCAGACTTTAACTACTTGTTGCATAAAAATGTCTCTCCTCATGTTCCCTCTGCTTCTTCTATAAATTGCTTTCAAAGTACTGGACCCTGATTCTTGATCCTTTCCCATACAGGAACCATTTTCCCTACCTATTCTGGCCAGACCCCTCGGGATCTTGAAAACCTCAGTCAAATCTCATCTCCCATGACAATATACCCACCCATTCATTATGCACATTATTGAAGTTCCTCAACCCCAGACCTGGTTTTCTATTCATTATCACATTGCTGTTTGTGGGATCTTGCTCTATGCAAGTTAGCTGTTTCCTAAATTAGAGCTCTGACTGCTTCAGAAGTAATTAATTGCTGAGATTCACTCTGAGATATGGTGTGTTCTTGAATAGTGTTAAAGATATGCAAGACTGTCATTTTTTTTCATAAAGTGTAGGAGTAGAATTGGGCAGCCTGGTGGATCAGTGGTTAGCACTGCTGCCTCACAGCGCCAGGGATCTGGGTTCAATTCCAGCCTTTGGCAACTATCTGTGTGGAGTTTGCACATTGTCCCTGTGTCTGCATGGGTTTGCTCTGGTTTCCTCCCCCAGTCTAAAGATGTGCAGATTAGATGGAGTGACCAGGCTAATTTACCCATAGTGTCCAGGAATGTGCAGGCTAGATGGATTAGCCATGGAAAATGCAGGGTTTCAGGGAGAGGGGGTGGATATTGGTGGGATGTTCTTCAGGGAGGGGGGGTGGTAGAGTGGACTCAATGGGCTAGATAGCCTGCTTCCACACTGTAGGGGTTCAATTATTCTCTGTCTTCCTGTAACCAAACAATATCCTCCTCACTGTCAAGAAGTGGCCAATCAGCCCACTGAGTCAGATCCACCATTCAGTGCGATTATGTCTTATTGATAATCCTCAATTACGTTTCTTGCCCTTTCCATATAGCTCTTGATTCCCTTACTGATCAAAAATCTGTCTCAGCCCTGAATGTTGTTAACAACACAGCCTCAACATTCTCTCGTGGTAAAGAATTCAACACTCATCACAGTCTTAGAGAAGAAATTCCTGTTCATTTCTGTCTTAAATGTGCAACCCTTTATTCTGAGATTATACCTTCTGGTCCCAGATTCTCCCACAAGGGGAAGTAACCTTTCTGCATCTCCTCTATCAACCCCTTAAGAATCTTGTATGTTTCAGTAAGGTCACTTTTCTTTCTTCTAAACTTCAATGAGAGCAGTACCAAACTATTCAACCTTCCACGAGACAATTCTGCCATACCTTGCATGAGAAAACTGAACCTTCTGTCAATTCCTCCGATGCCAGTGTATCTTTCCTTAAATAAGGGGTCCAAAACTGTTCACTGTATTCCAGCTGTTCCCTTGAAATAATGACTGACATTCCATTTGTCTGCCCTATTATCAGCAGAACTTGAATGGTAGCTTTTTGAGATTCATGCATGAGGATTCCTAGATCCCTCTTCTGTAGCTTTCTGCAGTCTTTCGCTATTTAAAGAACATTCAGCTCTTCTGTTTTTCCTGCCAACATGCATAACCTCATGTTTTCCCCACGTTAGATTCCATCTGCTAAGTTTTTACCCACTCTCTTAACCTGTCTATGTCCCACTTGCCTTTCCATCTATTTTTGTAAATCTGTAAACTTGACCATAATATGCTCACTTTCCTCATTCAAGTCATTGATATATATTGTGCATAATTGTGGACAGCACTGATGCCTGTGACACTCTGCTGGTTAGAGGTTGACATCTTGAAAGTGCGCCTAATCCCAACTCTGTCTTCTATTAGTTAACCAAGCCTATATCCATGCTAGTATACTAGCTTGAGCATCATGGGCTTTTATCTTATAAAGTAGATTAATATGTGGAGCCTTGTCAAATGCCTTCTGAAAATCCAAAGGCCATTCACAGCCTGCTTGTTACCTCCTAAAAAAATTTCTAGTAAAATTGTCAGGCATGATTTCCATATCAAGAAGCCATGCTGCTTGTGCTTGATCATATTATATATTTCTAAATGCCCATCCTTTATAACAGACTCTAATATTTTCCCAATAACAAATGTTATGCTAATTGGCTTACAGTTACCTGTTTTTTTTTTTGTTTCATTCCCTTTTTTTAAACAAAGGTACTACATTGACAATTTATCAATCCTTTTCCAGAATCAAAGGATTCCTGGAAGATTTCTACTAGCAACAGAAGTTGCATATCTGTGTCAATTCTGTTTGCTTCTTCAAGCATAGCCAAGGACATAATAGGCTGAAAAAGATATTGAACAAACTGAAAAATAGCTATCACTTGTTTGCGTATAAGTGCAGTGGAATGATTGCCTTTTTTGAAATGTTATATTTTGCCAATTTCTTCTGAAATACCACATTGCTATCACAAATAAACAGACAGTTATATCAACAGTATAATAATTGTAAAAGGTATTATACGTAATGCTGTTGATTTTTTTGCTGGCTGGTCATTTTTGAAGTCTGTTATTGAACAGTATATTTACTTCTCTTAGTCTGTTATGGTAACTATTTTGCAATTTTTGGTTTTTTACAAGGCTAGTTAGCAATGAAATAGGGAAGAAAATGTCAATATCATATGAGGTCAGCATGTAGGTTCAGAAAGTAATTAAGAAGGCAAATAGAACATAGAACATAGAACATTACAGCGCAGTACAGGCCCTTTGGCACTTGATGTTGCGCCGACCTGTGAAACCAATCTGAAGCCCATCTAACCTACACTATTCCATTATCATCAATATGTTTATCCAATGACCATTTAAATGCCCTTAAAGTTGGCGAGTCTACTACTGTTGCAGGCAGGGCATTCCACGCCCTTACTACTCTCTGAGTAAAGAACCTACCTCTGACATCTGTCCTATATCTATCACCCCTCAATTTAAAGCTATGTCCCCTCGTGCTAGCCATCACCATCCGAGGAAAAAGGCTCTCACTGTCCACCCTATCTAGTCCTCTGATCATCTTGTTTGTCTCTATTAAGTCACCTCTTAACCTTCTCACTAACGAAAACAACCTCAAGTCCCTCAGCCTTTCCTCATAAGACCTTCCCTCCATATACTATACCAAGCAACATCCTGGTAAATCTCCTCTGCACCCTTTCCAATGCTTCCACATCCTTCCTATAATGCAGCGACCAGAACTGTACGCAATACTCCAAGTGCGGCCGCACCAGAGTTTTGTACAGCTGCAACGTGACCTCACGGCTCCGAAACCAATAAAACCTAACACACCGTACGCCTTCTTAACAACCCTATCAACCTGGGTGGCACCTTTCAGGGATCTATGCACATGGACACCGAGATCTCTCTGCTCGTCCACACTACCAAGAATCTTAGCATTAGCCCAGTACTCTGTATTCCTGTTACTCCTTCCAAAGTGAATCACCTCATAATTTTCCACATTAAACTCCATTTGCCACCTCTCAGCCCAGCTCTGCAGCTTATCTATGTCCCTCTGTAACCTGCAACATCCTTCCGCACTATCCACAACTCTACCGACTTGCCTCCATATCTCCTGCAATAGCCTACCGTGGGGAACGCTTTACTGAAATCTATATATACCACATCAACCGCTTTACCCTCATCCACCTGTTTGGTCACCTTCTCAAAGAACTCAGTAAGGTTTGTGAGGCACGACCTACCCGTCACAAAACCGTGTTGACTATCCCTAATCAAATTATTCCTTTCCAGATGATTATAAATCCTATCTCTTATAATCCTTTCCAACACTTTACCCACGACCAAAGTAAGACTCACTGGTCTATAATTACCAGGGTTGTCTCTACTCCCCTTCTTGAACAAGGGGACAACATTTGCTATCCTCCAGTCTTCTGGCACTATTCCTGTAGACAATGACGACATAAAGATCAAAACCAAAGGCTCTGCAATCTCCTCCCTAGCATCCCAGAGAATCCTAGGATAAATCCCATCCAGCCCAGGGGACTTATCTATTTTCACACTTTCCAGAATTGCTAACACCTTCTCCTTATGAACCTCAATCCCGTCTAGTCTAATAGCCTGTATCTCAATATTCTCCTCGACAACATTGTCTTTTTCCTGTGCGAATACTGACGAAAAATATGCATTTAGCGCCTCTCCTATCTCTTCGGACTCCACTCACAACTTCCCACTACTGTCCTCGACTGGCCCTAATCTTACTTTAGTCGTTCTTTTATTCCTGACATACCTGTAGAAAGCTCTAGGGTTTTCCATGATCCTACCTGCCAAAGATTTGTCACGTCCCCTCCAGGCTCTTCTTAGCCCTCTCTTTAGGTCCTTCCTGGCTAACTTGTAACTCTCAAGCGCCGTAACTGAGCCTTCACGCCTCATCTTTACATAAGCCTCCTTCTTCCTCCTGTCAAGAGATTCAACTTCTTGAGTAAACCACAGCTCCCTGGCTCGACCACTTCCTCCCTGCCTGACAGGTACCTACTTATCAAGGATACGCAGTTGTTGTTCCTTGAACAAGCTCCACATTTCAATTGTGCCCAGCCCCTGCAGTTTCCTTCCCCATCCTATGCATCCTAAATCTTGCCTAATCGCCTCATCATTGCCTTTCCCCCAGCTATAACTCTTGCCCTGCGATATATACCTATCCCTTTCCATCGCTAAAGTAAATGTAACCGAATTGTGGTCACTATCACCAAAGTGCTCACCTACCTCCAAATCTAACACCTGGCCTGGTTCATTACCCAGTACCAAATCCAATGTGGCCTCGCTTCTTGTTGGCCTATCTACATACTGCGTCATGAAACCCTCCTGCACACATCGGACAAAAACTGACCCATCATGGAGTGTTATAATGAAATATGAAAATAAGAAAGTCTTGCTATACTGTACAGGACATTGGTGAGTTCATAGCCAGAAAACTGTGTGCAGTTTTGGTCATTTTACTTAAAGCTGGACATATTTTTGTTTGATATCGTTGAGAGAAGATTCACCAGGCAGACTAATGGGGTGTCGTGTTGTTTCTTTTCTTTATGGGACGTGGAATCTCTTGCTAGGCCAGTATTTATGGCTCACCTGTAACTGCACTTGAGAATGGCGTAGTTGTTGCATGCTGTGGTGCCAGCAACTGGTGGTTTATGGTTGTAGTAGAGTGCTGCCACTAAACCCGTCTCTATGCTGAGTTTAAGGACCAGTTGGTAGTAGAGGATAAAGTGTTATTGAGTCTTAATTAGAAGAGACACTTGTCTTGCATAGTTTGTTGCATTATAGCAATTTTACAAGTTGGGTTGACAAGTTATACATACTTAAAAATCATACTAGGAAACAGAGATGACACATCTCTCCCCATCAGCATCTCATTCTGGGGGTTGTTTCTTATCTCCCCCAAAAGTTGCACGATATGATCAGATTGGGCAGAAATTGACGCAGCTTCCATGTTAACTCTTTAACCATTGTCATTTACAACAGCAGTGAGTCGTATTTTTGAACTGCTGCAGACCTTGTATTATAGATATGCTGCTGTACTATTAATCTTGAATTTCCTTGTTAAGAATAAAATTCAACCATTGTTGCAAGTGTTATGTGAAAAATATTTTGTCTATCTAATAGAATATTCGTTCGTTTATTTTTTATGATAGTTATATTAGACTATTGCTGATTTCCATACCTGAGTGATTCTCAATGTCTTTAGTATCTAACAACTTTTTAAGTGTCATGAAATCCCTATTATGTTGTATGCATCTACTGTCTCCATTCACATTCTACGTCACATAGGCGTATTCTGGAGGGAAGTGGCATGTCGTAAGTTTGTAAAGATGAATACCAAGGGGATGAATTGATTCACCCTCCTCATTCCATAGAAATTATCCTTAAGAATGCCTTCTGAATGAGATTACATTGACATGTTTCTGTGCTGTAAAATTAATTCGTCTCAGACAGCCTAGGGATTTTTTTTTTAACTGCACCACAAAAGCCTCCTCGCAATCTATTTACTTTGACTTAACTGGCTTCTTGAAATTCCTCAATTTTAATTGCTGCACCGTTAGTGATCTTGCTTGGGCTGTAGACTTGGGAATTACTTTCCAAGAACTCTGTTTACCTTTTTTCTCTTAAGATGTTGCTTAGAAGCTACCTCTGATCAAGCTTTTAGATATTACAACATTGATGCCAATTTAAAAGTACTTCATTAGCTGTACAGCATTTGAGAAGCCTGATGTCAGAGTTATAAGTGCAAGTCTTTCTTTTCATTTCCTATCATTGGGTGCCTGGCTATTTAAAGCAATGTTACAGTCCGTATTAAGTGACTTAGGTTACTTTATTGTATTAAAAGTAGTATACACACCAACGCTTCATCAGAGGTTGCACTGAGGATGTTACCAAGCACAGTAACGAAATGTCTGCGGAATAACAAACCAGCTCGGCGAGCCAACCAACCTCAACAACCACAACCCGAGCTACAGATCTACTCCAAAACCTTGAGACAAGCTGTTTTACACTGTCCTGTATTGTATTCCAACTTGCGAACAAACTCCAGAACAAAACCCCGTTTGCAACCTGTGATGAGCTTTTGTAAATGTTCTGGTATCCCTCCCTTAATAATGCACTTTACATTTTCCAATGACAGATACTAGGCTAATTGGCCTATGGTTTCCTGCTTTCTATCGCCTTCCCTTCTTGACCACGGACATCACATTATCAGTTTTCCAATATGTTGGAACTCTCCTGGAATATTTTGATGAAAGTTTCTATTACCTCTGCAGCCATATGTTAGAATTTAATACCACAAGACACAGGAGCAGAATTAGGCCATTCGGCCTATCGAGTTTTCTCTATCATTTGGTCACAGCTGATATGTTTCTCCTCCCCATACGCCCACGTTCTCCCTGGAACCCTTGATCCCTTTTCCAATCTAGAACCTATCAACCTCCAGCTTAAATACATTCAATGACTTGGCCTCCGACAGCCTTCTGTGGCAATGAGCTCCACATATTGACCACCCTCTAGCTGAAGAAGTTCCTCCTCATCCTAGTTCTAAAGTGTGGTCCCTTCTCGTTGAGACTGTGCCCTCACGTCCTAATAAAATTTTTTCTCCATGTCCACTGTATCCAGGCCTGTCAGTATTCTGTAAGTTTAAATGAGATTCCTTCCTCATATTTTTAAACTTTATAGAGTACAGATCCAGAATCCTCAACTGCTCCTCATGTGACAAGCCCTTTATCCCCAGGATTATTCTTGTAAACCTCCTCTGGACCCCCTCTAATGCCAGCACATCCTTCCTTAGAAACGAGGCCCAAAACTGCTCTCAAAATTCCAAATGTGGTTTGACTAGAATGTTATACAGCCTCAGCAGTACATCTCTTCTCTTGTATTCCAACATTGCATTTACCTTCATAACTGCCAACTGAATGCTCATGTTACACTTAAGAGAATCCTGAACTAGAACTCTTTGTGCTTCAGATTTTTGAGGCTGTTTGCTGTTTAGAAAATAGCCTATGCTTGTATTCATCCCACTAAAGTTCACAACCTCACAATATGCCACATTGTATTCCATCTGCCACTTCTTTGCCCACTCTCCTAGCCTGCCCATGTCCTACACAGCCTCCCCGTTTCATTAGCTCTACCTGTTCTTCCATCTATCTTCATGTCAGCTACAGGCTTAGCAACAATACCATCAGTGCCTTCTTCCAGGTTGTTAATGTATAACATGAATAGTTATGGACCCAACGCTGACTACTGTAGAACTCCACTAGTCAGTGGATACTGTACTGAAAAAGACTCCTTTATCCCTACTCTCTGCCTTCTGCCAATCAGCCATGCTAGTACCTTACCCCTTACACTACAAGCTCCTATCTTATTTAGTAGCATCCTGTGTGGCACCTTGTCAAGGCTTTTTTGGAAATCCAAATAGATCATGTCCACGGGCTGTCCTTCGTCTAACTTGCTCATTACCTCATCAAAGAATTCCAACAGATTCTCCAGACATGACCTCCCCTTGACAGTGCAGTGTTGACTCAGTCCTATTTTATCATTCACTTCCAAGAACCCCGCAATCTCATTGTTAACAATGGATTTAAAAACCTTACCAACGACCAAGGTCAGACTAACTGGCCTATAATTTCCTGTCTTCTGCCTTCCTCCATTCTTAAAGAGGGGTGTTACATAAGCCATTTTTCAGTCCTCTGGAACCCTCCTTGACTCCAGCAATTCCTGAAACATCACCACTAATGCCTCTACAGTCTCCTCAGCTACTTCCTTCAGATGTCTGAGGTGTAGTCGATCCAGACTATCCAAGTAATATATCCACTTTCAGTCCTTTCAGTTTCCCTAGCACTTTCTCCTTAGAGATGGCCACTACACCTACTCCTGCTTCCTGACTCCCTTGAAGTTCTGGTGTGCTGCAAATGTCTTCCACTAAAAATTAATGCAAATTACCTCTTCGGTTCCACCACCATTTCTTTGTTCCCCATTATACTTCACCAGCTTCGTTTTCCAGTGGTCCATACGTGCACTCTTGTCCCTCTCTTACCTTTTATATATCTTAAAAAAAGCTATTCCAATCTTCTTTTATATTATTGGCTGGCTTGCTCTCAAATTTCATCTTTTGCCTTCTATTTTTGTTTAGTTATTCTCTGCTGATTTTTTTAAAGGCTTCCTGGTCTTCTGGCTTTCCACTGATCTTCATATTGTATGCTTCTTCTTTTGTTTCTATGTTGGTTGCCTTGTCCTTCCCATAGTATGTTTCCTTTTCCTTGGAATGAACTTCTGCTATGCCTCCTGAATTAGCCCCAGAAACTCCTACCATTCCTACTTTATTGTCTTTCCTGCTAGCCTGCCTTTCCAATCAACTCTGACCAGCTCCTCCCTATGTCTTTGTAGTTACCTCAACTTCTCCCTCTCAAACTTCAGGGTGAAATCTATCACATTATGGCCAGTAGCGGTCCCTTCACCTTAAGCTCCTTAATCAAGTTTGCCTCCTTACAAATCACCAAATCCAGAATTGCATGTTCCCCAGTGGGCTGTACAACAAGCTGCTCCAAGAAAAACCGTCTCTCAGACATTCCATGAATTCCTTTTCTTGAGATCTTCTACCAAACTGATTTTCCTAATATACCTACATATTGAAGGCCCCATCATTATTGTAATAGAGCCTTTCTTACATCGTGTTTTTTCTATCTCCTAATTTATTTTCTTCCCCACATTCTGACTACTGCTAGGAGGCCTATACATAACTCCCATCAGGGTCATTTCTCCTTTTGCAGTTCCTCAATTCTACCCACATAGATTCTATGCCTTCCAACTCTATATCACTTCTTACTATCAATTTAATTTAATTTCTTACTTATAAAGCAACCCTTCCCCCTCTGCTCTTCTATGTGTCCTTTTGATAAGATGTGTATCCTTGGATATATAGTCCTGTACCCTGATCCCCTGCTGTGTCTCAGCGATACCCACAACATCTCACCTGCCAGTTTCAATCTGTGCTACAAGCTCATTTACCTTGTCTTGTGTACTGCTTGCATTTAAGTACAATAACTTCATCCTGCATTGGCAGCCCACTTCTCCTTGTTGTCCCCTTATCTACTGTGCTTGAAGTTAGATGTATAATTTGATATATAGATATATACCTTAAAATGCAGGTCTACACTTCTCAATTGCAATTGGAATCTCACCAACACCTACAATGTTGCTGCTAGGCTATTTTGCACATAGGAACAGGCACCTGTTTTATGCTTTGGAACAGGATGCATCTTAGGCTCTTAGCTTGTTTTCTTGGGCTTGTAAACTTTGCACTTACTTGGGCACTCACAGCACCTCTGCCTTGCCTTGCCTTGCCTTGCCTTGCCTTTTAGTGCAGAAAAAAAAACTGGGCAGCTTGAAATACTTGCCAGCGCTTAGCAGCTAAAGGATGGACATATTGGTCTACAGTGCTGTGCTACACATCTAAAGCATATGACAATGGTTTACGGTGATATAAACGCTGCATGTGCTTCAATGAAGTAGCCATTTCTGAAATTCTAAGGGTAGAGTCATTAATCCAATCAAGGCTCAACCAAGCGAGTTGGTCTGACCTTGTTCAAGAAAAATGGTGAGCTGTCCAGAGTGAGTGAGTAGGAAATGCAAAGAGTATAAAGGGTTAGTGGTTGGGGGGGGTGAGGTGTTGGGGGGGGTGAATGGTTGGGTGAGAGCAGTTGAGGGTAATAAGAGGGGTAGATCGTGAGCCTTAGTTGGAGGTGGATGCTGCAGCAGTGATAAAGTGAGTGTGAAGTAGCAGAGAGTATATAATGACCCTTAACCATTTCTGGATCTGCCCTGACAAGATCCTAAGAATCTTTTATATTTCAGTTAGTCACCTCTCATTCTTCTATACTCCAACAGGTACAGGTTCAACTTAATGAATATTTCCTCATAAGACATCCTTTTGCACCTGGTATCAACCTAGTGAACCTTCTCTGGATTTGGCTATTAAATCTCCCCTTTCATAAGGGCCCCAGAATTTTTGATCATATTCAAGCTGTGATCTTGTATAATTTTTGTAAAGCCTCCTTACTTTTATACTCAACTCCTTTTGAAATAAAGGCCAGTATTCCATTTGCCTTCCCTGCTATTTGCTGAACTTGGATGGTAGCTTATGTGATTCATGCAGGAGGACTTCCAAATCCATCTCTTGTGTAGCTTTCTACAGTCTTTCTCTATTTAAATAATACTCACTCCTCTATTCTTCCTGCCAAGAGGATAACCTCACATTTTCCCACATTGCATTCAATATACTCCTGAATCTCTCATTGTATCCTCCTGGCATCATAGTAATTAGTTTGGTGAACCTTCACTGCACTCCTTTGAAAAGTATGTCCTTTTTTTCATAATGGGACCACAACTGTTTTTAATACTCCCGAGTATGTTCTCACCAAGGTTCTGTATAATTAAGCAAGACACCTTTACTTATACTCAAACCCTTTTGTGATAAAGGCCAACATATAATTTGCCTTTCTAATTGCTTTCTGCACCTGCATATTAGTTTTCAGAGAACATGGACACTCAGTGACTTTAGACACCAGCATTTCCCAATCTCTTGCCATTTAAGAAATACTCTGCACCTCTGTTCCTCCTATCAAAATGGATCACCTCATACCTGAAATCATATACAATTTATTATCCCTACCATATTCTTTCCCACTGTCAGCCTGTCCAAATCTCCTTAAAGTTGTTTGCATTATCCTTGCACATACTTTAATTTCGTCAAAGGATGTAAAACATGGGCCAGCATTTATTGCCCATCCCTTCTTGCTCATGGATAGAACTAGATAGCTTGCTAGACCATTTCAGATTTAAGAGGGTAGTTAAGAGTCATCCGCATTTATAGGAATCCAGAGTCACATGTAGGCCAGGCCAGACCAGAAAAGGATGGTAGATTGGTTTTTATAACAACCGACAATGGTTAGACTTTAACTTCAGATTTCTATTTTTGTTGTATTCATCTTTTGATGGAATTCAAATCAGGGTGCCCAGTACATTGCCTGGATCTCTGGATTATATGTCTAGCAACAATACCACTAGTTCATCAGCTGTCAGAAGGGAATTGGTTATGCATAGCTTGAGGCTAACCACTCCATAAGCAATGGTGCAGTTGCAGAAGTTCGCCAAGGCCCTGCCTCCTCAAGGTGCTTACTTCTGCACCACATGCTTGCCTTCTATCCAACTGAACTAACTGACTCCTCTTCCATATAGACTTGTGTTATCTGCAAACTTGGAAATGTTATCTTGCTCTCCAAAGCCAAATCATTGATACAGATTGTGAGGAACTGGGACTCAGGCCCTGATTCTCACGGTACTCCACTAGTCGTGGCTAGTCAACCTGAGAATGATCCATTTGTTCCAACTCTGTTTTCTTTCCATTAAGTAATCCTCAGTCCATGCCAGTATGTTGTGACTGATCCAATGTGCTCGAATTTTTATTTACCTGTATGAGACCTGATGGAAAGCTTTCTGAAAACCCAAATACACTGCATTCACAGTTTTCCCCCTTGTCTATTTTGCTGGTAACATCTTACAAAAAAGTTTTGTCAAACATGATTTCCCCTTTCATAGATTCATAATGACTGCTCAATCAGATAATTATTTTCTAAGTGTCCAATGATCACATCTGTTTCCCTACTGTTGATGTCAGGCTAACAAGTCTGTCGTTCCCAGTTTCCTCCATCTTTCTTTTCTTAAATATTGAGATTACATCCACAACCTTCCAATCTGCAGGCACAGTTCCAGAAACTATGGAACTTTGAATGATGATGAATGCACATTCAATCATAAACACTAAAATAAAGCCACAACATAATATTGGCTAAGTAGTAGTCTCTCAGGAAACTTCTCTGTGATGTTGAATGTGGTAGTTGTCAGTGATTAAAGTGTGTTGTGTACAGGAGCAAAATTTTGTACATATTAGGTTCTATTAGAACCCTCACTGACTTTTGATTATTTTTATTTTATTTGTTTATCAATTTTGGTTTGGAGTTGTGCACTAAACAGTGGATTGCAAATGACCTTTGGACTGCGGACCCAGCTTGTATCAAAAAAAGAATATTTATCTGTTTATTTGTGAGACCAGGTCTGGAAGTTAATTGCATGTTGGTTCTTGATTAAAAGGTTCTCCAGACACATCAACACTGGCAAATGCCTGTTGTTTAAACAGATAGCAGAGTTTGGCCAAATGTGCTGTCACTACCTGGGACTAGGTTCCAGCAAATCTGGAAAGGCCTTATGCTCAAGCAGATTGCAGATGTTGAATAGTAACTGGGACCTCACGGGGTGACAATCAGTCTGGCAGAGACAGGCCAAAGTTTGAACTAGATTTTGGACTGTGTTCTCTTTGAGGAATTTGGCTTTTGATGCTACGTGAAGATTTGAAAGCTCCCTCCCTAATGCCCTCTTATTAGCTATTGGAAGTTCAGAGAATAGAAACTCAGTTAGAAAGAACACTGACTTCCTCTGAGTGAACTGAAAAGGCAGCCCTGATAGACATCTTCTGAAATTCAACCAAGAAACAATCAGCTATGCCTGCTGACAGTGCATCATGAAAACCACATGAGTAATCCAATCAACACAGCAGGCCAAGCAGCATCATAGGAGCAGGAAAGCTTGACGTTTCAGGCCGAGACCCTTCATCAGAAATGATTTCTGATGAAGGGTCTAGGCCCGAAACGTCAAGCTTTCCTGCTCTTATGATGCTGCTTGGCCTGCTGTGTTCATCCAGCTCCACACCTTGTTATCTCGGATTCTCCAGCATCTGCAGTACCTATTATCTCTGAGTAATCCAATCAGTTTTGTTATTTTCTTCTGTTTACCCCTTAACTGAATTTATTTGTCTCTTGTCTTCTCTGTGAAATGAGGCTAAAAACAAATGTTGTTGGATTAAATCATACACATCAATTGTATTCCTTTGTTCATTTTTGCTCAGCTGAAGTTACTTGATTGTTAATAAATTCTTGAGTCTTTTGTTTAAGCTACAAAACAGATGTCCAGTATTGATTATTTGCAGAATCAGGGATATGTTCTTCAAAAAGTCTGGTTAGGAATCATTGGGTCAATTTTGAAGGTCTTTGGAAGGTTTTAATTTTACTGTGTCATGAATACAGAAGTAGGAGAGCTGATTTTATTTGGTCGTCTGCATGTCATAGCAGGTCAAAGGTTTGCTTGCAGTAAATTAATTCGGTTTTGATATCTTGTATTGATATTGACTTCTCCTAATTCAACCATAAATAAGATTGCCTGAAAATGTGTTTTAATTTCAAACTGTCATGTTTCCAGTTTCCTTAGCAATAATTCTGGTAGTTTCTGAAATTAACAACTTGCTTTGAACTATATGCCATTGTCCTTTGGACTTATGCCACATTGAAACTGAACTGTATTGGACAGGAAATCTACTTTCCTCAAAATGCTTGGAATAGCTTAGGCAATAATTTGAAGTATTTTGTTCATAGAATAGGATTTATTCAAAGAATCGTAGAATCCTTGTAGGCAATTCAGCCTATCAAGTCTGCATTGACTGTCTGAAGAGCATCCCACCCAAAACCAGCCCCCACCTAACCCTGTAACCCCATTACCATGACTAATCCATCTAATGCCATCTCATTTTACATAATTCCTGTTTTTTTAAGCTTTCCATTAAAATCACCAGAAATAAACAGACTGCCCAATTTTCTGTCAACCATTTTACAGTATGGAACATCAAAATCCACTGGTAAACAAAGCTGTCATTCTGCTTGAGAGCAAACAGTGCTGTTTCATAGTTCTGTCCAGATCCTTGTAAATTTATCAACAAGAATGAAGATCTCAAGAGAACCGCAATTTCATCATTACACAAAATGTATTCAGCCTATCGTTTGTGACAAGAGTTGTACATCTGCATTGGCTCTGGAAGAAACTGTTGATGACAGTGAGCAACTGAATGCAGATCTGTCCTCTAGATGCAGAATGAGTATTAAATTTGAGTTCTGTCAGACTAAAGTGATTCTGTTCAGGTTTTGAAACTCGACAGTAGAGTATAGGTTAGTACAGGAGGATTGTGGGCAGTAAGATTTTTTTACACAGCTGCTTTGCGATGCAGAGTGATACCGACAGTGTGGATTCAGTTATCACACTGGCTCAGGTTACCATGAATGACATTCCTTCTTGACTTCCCCTCATCTCAGGCATGCTGACCCTCAGGTTAAACCACCAGCAGTCATCTCTGTCTAATGAGAAAGCAGCCCTATGTTCTGATAGGACTTTACCTTACTTACCATTTAACTCCAAAATGTGTATACAACACAAAACCTGAGGAACCTTATATTATCTTCAATCATAAAAGCTGGATCAATGTTTTACTAATTTCACATACATCTCTTAAGTTAGTGTGAACTTTTTTTGGAAGCTTGGGAAGCCACTTCTTTTTAGGCACTGCCATGTAGTTCTGGTTTTTTTGCAAAAACAGCTCTGCAGGATTAGTGCAATTTGAAACAATCTTGAAGACCAGGACTATTCTCAGGTTTGACATCACGTAAAGGTGTGGAAGAGAAGATCACTATTTGGCCAATAACATCGTGCTTTTCCAAGAGTATAACATTTTTATAAACATTTATTATGTGTTAGAAAAAGCCATCTGTATGGAGAACCCATCTGTTGCAACATTTTATCTTCCACAATATACCCAGTGGGAAGAATTCCAATAAAGGACATCAAGAACGATGCCAAGATTGTAGGAAATTTTGGATCTCCAATACCCTCCTTCAAAACAAAAGACAGAATTCTTGGATCACCAATACCCACCTTCAAAACAAAAGACAGAATTCTTTTAAAGGAGCAGTCATTATAATATACAGTAGTCATCATACACTATATTGAATAAGATAGATTTTCATTGCTATGACTTAGAGCAGACTTGTATATGAACTCCTTACTTCTTAATGGTGTTCATACTCGAGGAATAGCAATGTCCTTTAAGTATTGAGTTTCATCTTTTTCTACTTCAGGATTGTACTCAGGCACAAAAACTTAATTCTGGTGTTTACTTTTAAAGGGAAATACAGTCAGTTCTGCAATAACGCGATAGTTGCGTTCCTGTGCAACATCATGTTATAGAAAATCACACAAAGAAATAACAGGGCCTATGGGAAAAGTGGGGTTGGGGCAGACCACCAAAAAATATCACTAAAAATCACTCAAAATTCACTCAAAAGCCTAACACAAAGGATAGCACAGTTTGAATAAGTGTTTATTTAACACCTTACATTGAAAAAATGTCACGATGACTTGATAGGGGAGGAGGTTCTGAGGTTGCTCTGTTGTTAAAGCAGGGGCTGAGGATCATTATAATCATCATCACCTTCAGGTGCAGTTGTGGTTGCAGGGTTAGGGTGAAAAATAGTTAATCCAGAAGTGGATGGCCGTGGTTCATTGTTTTCTGACTGTTTCTTGGGGGGTTGCCTTAAAAAAGACATCCAGTTTTTGCTGATTTACACTTTTTCTTCTTTCATGAAGGAGCTGTTCATAGGGTGCCAATTAAGATTTTATTCAATGAACTGCTGTTTTCTGCATTGTAATCATTGTCCTGTAAGAGCTGCAACTGCTTCTTAATTTCCCTCAGGATAGAAGACAAAAAAAAAGTGGAAAGCCCTCGTGGCGCTGCATCCTGGACTACTACTTCATCTCCAGCTTCCACTTCCCCCTCAGCAACAAGTTGTTGTAGATCAACTGGAGAGAGGTCTTCACAGTGGGACTCAAATAGCTCATCAACATTCTCACTCCCCACTTCTTCAAATCCAACTTGCTTTGCAAAATCAACACAATCTTCTTTGATTCTTGGGAGCTCCTGTGATGGATCAAAGCCTTTAAAATCTTGAAAAAAATCTGGAAGAAGCTTCTGCCAAACTGCATGCAAACAGTCCTTACTGCCATCACCTCAGGTGTCCACAATAATGTCATCTGCATTCTTGATGTTAAAGCTCTTCCAGAATTGAAGAACACTGTCTTTATCCACATCAGTGGCTGTAGTCAGCCTCTTAAATATGCGCCTTTTATAATAAGCTTTAAAAGCTTCCATTACACCCTCATGCAAGGGTGGAAGGAGAGAGGTTGTGTTTGGGAGTACAAATATCCCTTTGATGTTTTCAGAAAACTCACCAATGGTGGGAGGTTGGCTTGGCACATTGTCCTGGATAAGGAAAATCTTGAAATCCAAATTTTTTTTCCTACAGTATTTTCTAAAAACATCTTCCAAAACATCAACAATAAGATCACAAAAAAATTGCTTGTCATCCAACCTCTTTTGCTTGACCTGAAGCAGACTTAAGGTAATATTTCAGGCTCACTGTTTGGTACACCACCACAGGCTTGAAATTATCGCATGATGCCAGCGTGGAGACTCTTTTGACACTAACATTGCGCGTAGTCAGGACAAAGTGCACAAAACGATCATGTGATGTCGGCACGGAGCCTCTTTCAGCGCTAACGTTGTGCATGCTAAGGACGAAGCCTGTGAAATGATCATGTCATGTCGAAATATACTGCGCGCAACGATGGAATCAAGTTATAGCCAACACAAATTTGTGTTTTTGAAATAGTGTTCCCCTGTTTGTCAGTAGCATTATAGCCAATTTGCACTGCCGTAACACATGTAATAACAGATATGACAGTTTTCTAAATGAAAAAGTTCTGAACTTTCTCTGGTTTCCATTGATACCCTGCTAATGTTTTAGAATTATATAAAGAAAAGGTGCATATAATACAGCATTTATTACTTTCATTCAGTAGTGCCTACCTTTCCATTAGCAAGAAATGAGTGGGCACAGTAATTTATAACAGCAAAGTTGTTATTATTAGGTTAAGGATAATTTCTCCTAATTGTATTTATTTCCATAAATTATTACTGTAATTTGACAAATTACTAATTAATATATAATTTATGATCCCAGAAGTCGAGACATCAATATTTTTTACAAGTCACAAAGTCACGGAAGTAATTTTCGGATTGGTTAAATAAATATGTGTAAAATATTCATTTTTCTTGACTGCCAACTTCATTAATCAGCCAAAGGAGCCTAAATAGATTTGACTCAAGGGAATGGCACAAGTCACATTGCAGTCCCCTGTTTCATTTGTCACCGACATTCTGCAGACCCCTGCGGAATAGTACCATCACATGAGATGTTGGAACAGAATTTTGTTCAGAAGTTTGTTTGGGCTTCAATCTCCCTACTCGAAATATAGAATTATTATCAAAATTCAGAATGAACATTTTGGACAGCACTTTCCATTTGCTGAGTGCTCTACAGTCGTAAAAATAGGTGGACAAGAGAAAATTAAATCCTGTGACAAGAAAAATTATCTCCTGCATTCTTGCAATATGGTTTTGACCATACCATGCAGTCATTTTTAATGCACAAAAGAAAATTTTAATTTCAGCTATAAAATCATCTGAAACTCAGATTGGAACTGAAAGCTTACGTTAACATCAATTTCAAAACATTTAAGTAACTGAATCTTCAATTGGTCAACTGGAGCATTATTAGACCTTAACAAGGTGAAGGATTGTATTTTATAACAAATTGACTGAAGCGAAAACATTCCAAATCAAAATAAACAATCTTTCACAATAATTCCAACGGAAGTAAAGTGTAGTTATTGTAAATGAATGGCATATCATACACACAGATTAAGTAAGGCTTCTGACACAGATATTTCTTGTGGGAAATGTTGCATCAGGGATTATTTAAAGTGGTAATTTGTGTGGAGGTGATGGAAGCACATGCAAAGGTTTAGAAATGTGAATGCATGCGTTTCATCCTAAAGTTGGTGATGCATTTTAATGCTTCCACGTCTTATACTATTGAGATGTAGGATCATCTTTTCTTTACCTGTGACCTTGGAAGTTGGAAGAAGATTCCAAGCACAGGATATATTTTCATGGATTACTCCTGTAGGATTCGTTATATGTGACCAATTGCAGAATACCGTAGGTAGCAGCATTGAAAAATGATCTATGTTCATCTTTTCAGTGGAACTAGAATTAATTGAGCATGAAAAAACCATAAATAAAAAGACTGACTTCTGTTTTGTTTTTGATTTTTAAACTCTTTTTTGGCCTGTTGGTGTTACAGGAGGAACAAAATAGAGGCAAACCCAACTGGGAACACCTAAATGAAGACTTGCATGTATTAATCACTGTGGAAGATGCTCAGAACAGAGCAGAAATAAAGCTAAAGAGGGCAGTGGAAGAAGTTAAAAAGTTGCTTGTACCAGCGGTAAGTACCTTTAACTACAGATTGTAATTTCCCCCATGTAACTTAATTAATTTACTTGCTCAAAGTCACGGCAGTTGACTAAAATGAACAAACAAGAATTTTATAAATGGGAGATTTCTTTTTTTCTCTCTCGCGTTAGTGTTTTCCACTTGTCACTGAAGGCATTATCTACCAGTCAGGCTGTCATTTGCTGCATTCCATCTAAAATTGGTGGTATTGTGGTCAGTGAAGATTATCTAAGATTACAAAGAGATCTTGATCAATTGGGTCCATGGGTTTAGGAGTGGCAGAAAGACTTTAATTTGGATAAATGAGAGGTGTTGAGTTTTGGTAATACAAACAAGGACAGGATTTACACAATTACTGGTTGGACCCTGGGTAGTGTTGTAGAACAGAGAGACCTAGGGGTTCAGGTACATAATTCTTTGAAATTTGCATCACAAGAGTGTCAGAGTTGGGATGTCATGTTAAGATTGTACAAGATATTGGTGAGGCCTCTTCTGGAGTACTGTGCGCAGTTCTGATAACTAGAGAGGTTCAGAAAAAATTTACCAGGATGTCACCAGGAATGCAGGTTTGAGATATAAAAATAGACAGGAAAGACTGGGACTTCTTTCACTGGAATGTAGGAGGTTATTGAGGTTTATAAAATCATGACGGATGTAGATAAGGTGAATGACAAGGGTCTTTTCCCTAGGGTGGGAGAGTTCAAAACTAGAGAGCACATTTTTAAGGTGAGAAGAGAAAGATTTAGAAAGAACATGAGGGGCAGCTTTTTTTATGCAGAGAGTGGTTTGTGTGTGAAATGAACTGCCGGAGAAAGTGGTGGATGCAAGTACATTTGGATCAAGTACATTAAAAAAGACATTTGGATAAGTTCATGAATTGGAAATGTTTGGAAGGAAATGGGCCAAGCGCAGGCATGTGGGACTAGTTTAGTTTGGAACATGGTCAGCATGGACTGATTGGACCAAAGGGTCTGTTTTCATGCTGTATGACTATGAGTATCCAACAGTTGGAACTAATCATTGTTCATTTGAAAATCTTGACAACAAATGTTAGCAAGTTTGCTTGTTGGTATCAGAGGTGAGTATATCCTTCCTCTGATTTTATAGATCCAGCATGGGTTGTTGTTTGATGCAAAAGATATTTTGTTCTTTCCTGATGTAAAGTATAACATATTGGGACTGGCTTGCATTTAAAACATTACCAACTTGTGAGGCCACTTTTAATGATATGTCGGTTTGTGCTTGCAATCCACAAAACCACTCTGTTCCTGCTAACAGTTCCATTTATGTGAGGTGAAATTCTCAGAAATGCAGAAGGATAATGCTCACTTTATATGCGTAAAACAGATGCCTAAACACCCAGTAAGTCAGAAGGTAGGTGGTGCTCGTTCTGTGGCCAAAATGCCATATCATATGGCACTCTACGTTAAGTGTCTGTAGATACGGAATGAAACTGGTTTGATCCGTTGCACTGGCAAGTTGCCTGCTTCAATCCACTTCTTCAGACCAGCAGCCAAACCTCATGGGACTTTTAAGGTTATCGCCTGAAAGATGAGTCTAAGATTTTTGGCTTTGCTTATTGTGTTTGTTGTTGCGACTACATGTAGAGAACAAATTGACTCCCCTTTTTTTATTCCCCTCTTGATTCGTCACAACACATGTTTTTATTTCTTTTTAGGGCAGAGCTAACATACTTCACTTGAACTATAGTTCACAAGAAAATTAAGGAGCTAATTACCAAGGTTTCCTTCAACGAAAGAAAGAGGAATTTTATTCTCTACCATCCCCATGGAAAGATAATAAAAATGTGACATCAAACATACAAACACAAAATAAAAAGTTTAAAAGGGAGACTGTCTGGTACAGAAAAGTAGGATAACGGATACATAGTTTATAGTTAAATTTTGAACCTGAGACACAGCTGATTAATTGTTGACAAGTATCCTCAGCAGTGCTGAGTTTTGTAGATATCCTTGAGTTCTTGTAGAGTGGTTGTTTCCCCAATTGACTTTCTCACTGGGACTTCTTTTTGAATGATGATGGAAACAGGCAGGGTGAGAGAGAGAATCTTCCAAGTTCTTGCTTACAAATCTATTTTGATTATCTCTGTTCTGATGTTGAAAAGCAGCTGTTGAACCATAGTTCAGCGTGTAATCCCAAGTGTGTCTGTCCAAGTCGACTGACTGGCAGTCACGTAATTCATCTCTGAATATGTGAAATTATCAAATAAATGTGAATTAAAGCACAAGTTGTGAATGTCTTGATGCTGACTTGGTTGTCTGGTTTCAATGTCTTTAGATTCAAATCATATTTTAGCGTAGACAGTTTGAGGCAAACTTTGTGAGGCCCATGATCAGATGACCACTATAGCCATTTTAGGTCCATGTTTCTTTCTTTCTAAAAATCTGTTTAAGATTTCAGGTTTAATGATCAGATTTGATGGTCCATATTTTCCACTATCTTAACAAAATGCGAATGTCCTTCACTCTATGTTAAAACTGTAGGCTGATGGCAGTTGCCACTGTTTCTAGACCAGTCACGAGAGAGCATCTAAATTGACCTATTAGGCTGCCCCACACATGAACAGTGACCTACCTATAGGGCCATGACTTACAGCACAGCTTACCAGCTCTGCCTTAATGTTGAGACAGCTCAATTTGCCCTGGTCCTGCAACAAACCTCATTGGGTCCAGCACAAGATGACACCTCAGTTTAGGTTCAATTCAATTTCAGTTGAGTTCATTCTCTAGGCTGATAAGTTGCTTAGTCAGTAACAAGTTTTTTTTTATCGATACTACTTATCAATGGCTTTGGTTGAGGTTTTGGAGCAGTCATCTTGGTGTGAGCTAGTTTGGTCATGGAAGGGAAATTTTTTTTAAAAAATGCTGACAGGGGAAAACACATGATGAAACTATTGTTACAATGATTGGGATTTATCTGGTACCTCAATGACTTTTCAATTCAGCTTCCATGAATTTATTTAAGGGAATATCTGGATGTAATTTTATTCCACTTGTGTTGTTTTTGTATGTGTGGAATTGGTACGTAGGAGGAAAAGTGATGTAACACAATTTAATTACTTAAACTACCCTGTAAAACACATGAAAGTAACTCCAGTTGAGGGCTTAAGATTTTGCTCTAGCTATAAAGACTAATTAGCTCTGTCATCTTGTGACTGGATTTTTAATTTAGTCTAATGTTTTGCAGGAGGAATTGTTATGAACACTGTACTGATAGTTTTGAAATAAAATTCAAATTTCCAGTCAATAACTGAAAGAATATTGCAACAGAGTTTCACACCTTAAGATGTTTGCTCTCATAAAAGACTTGAAGCAATATTAAATGTCTTTACAGGTAACTTATCCATTAAGCCTCAAAACAGAATACAGTTAATTAAGTAAACACTCGGTCCAAAATGACTCTTATCTCCCAACAGTTCACCTCTGTGATTTTTCTCTCTCAACCACCTAATTTCTAACCCAGAATTGTTTGTCGCAGTAAGAATACCCCAAGAGATTTTTACTCTTGTCAAGTGAGGCAAATCTCCCAGCTTTGATTAACACTTGACAAATGTCATCTTTTCAATCTGAGCTCAAGCATCCACCTATATCTGGGCACTGAACCATAGAAACTTTGGGCCTGTATCTATTCTGCCTTTCAGACCCGAGCAGACCATCTTGACTGTGCTTTACAGAGATATTTTATGAAAGCTTGGAACCCAATATTACAGTGTGCCTTCCCGTTCCAAAGCCTAGCTCCTTTGAATCATGAATCAAGGCAGCCCTATATCAAAAGAAATTAATTATTATGCTTGGGAACTAATTTTCTTCCAACATGGAACTAAACATTTGAAACCAAACTATTTATGACTTCATTTTCTCAACAGCTTTCTGAGATTTTGGAGACCGTTGATCCACTGCTGCCAAGTGGAAATACTTTGTACCTTATTCCCAATGACTCATTCTGGGCTCCTTTTAAACTTGCACAATCAATCCACAGAGGCATATTTCTCACATATCTCATGGCACCTTCATTTTATTCTAAATGCAAAGAGACACCCCCAAAACATAGTCTCATGAATTTCATGATTGAAACAGAATTAGGTTACTTTATGAAAATTCATGAAATACTATTTAGAAACTCTGAAATTGGCCAGAGCCATGCGTAGCTTTAAGTTAAGAAGGGAGTAGCTTAGTTTTAGTTTCATTTTGAGCACTGAGAGTTGTGCCAGTTCGTCTGGAACTGTGTTTACATGAATTTAAATGAGGCTATAAAAAAAATCCTTGTGGAGAAAAGTTCGGTATTTTAGAAAGCAAGGGTAGAGGACAGGAAATAAGTCGAACTGTTCCCAAGCAACAAGAGTCCTATGATGCAGTGAGACAGAAGCAATCCTTTTAGAAAGAGATAACCAGCCGGCTGGTTAGTGAGTATGCAAGTTTCTTTCATTAGAGAAAAGCAGTCATTCAGGGAGAAAAGGCTTGTGACTTTGGTTGTACAATTTAACAGTCTCCAGAACATACAGGGCAAGAAGAAGGGAAGTCCCTGATGGCTTAGAATTTAGCAAGAAAGTTCCAGAAACAGAAGGCTTTGAGGTTTCAGAGAGGAAGATCACTGACAGTGCAATTGAATGCATGCATTTAAGGAACACGTGTTGAGGAATAAACTGTGCTAGTTAGTTATTTAAGGGTCTCACAAAGAAAATTTAACTAAAGAAGACAGCATTGAGTGAATGCAGATGTTTGCTGGAAAGAAACCAAGTGTAACCTTTGCTAACTGACAAGAAAGTAAAGTGACGGAAGGTGTCATCAACAGTGCTATCAAGCAGCACCTGCTTAGCAATAAACTGTGGAGGAACACCCAGTTTGCTTCTGACCTGATTACAGCCTTGGTTCAAATGTGGACAAAAGAGCTGAATTCTAGAGGTGAGGTAAGAGTGACACCCCTTGGCATCAAGGAAAATTGGAATCAATGGCTGTCAAGGGGCAAACTCTGCTGGCACATAGGAAGATAGTTGCAGTTGTTGGAGGCCAGTTACCTTAGCTCCAGGGCATCTCTGCAGGCGTTCCTCAGGGTAGTATCCTAGGCCCACCCATCTTCAACAGCTTCATTAATGACCTTCCCCCTGTCACAAGGTCAGAAATAGGGCTGATCAACAATTGTTGCATAATGTTCAGCACTTCTCATGACTCGTCAGATATATTGAAGCAGTCCACATTCAAATACAACAAGATCCGGATAATATCCAGACTAGGGCTGACAAGTGGCAAGTAACACAATGCCACACGAATGCCAAGCAATGACCATGTCCAATATGAGGCAATCTAACCACTGCCCTTTGACATTTAATGGTGCCAACATGACTGAATCCCCCACTATCAAATCCTGAGGGTAACCATTAACCGGAAACTCAACTGGACTTGTCACATAAACACAGTGCTTACACGAACACGTTAGAGGCTAGGAATACTGCGGCAAGTGAAGCACCTCCTGACTCCCCAAGGCCTGCCCACCATCTAGAAGGCGCAAGTCAGGAATGCGATGGAATACTTGTGGCACGATACCATTCAGCCCATCAAGTCTGCACTGACCCACCAGGGAGTATCCACCCAGACCCAACCCCTGCATCCTGCACTTACTGTGGCTAACCCACTTAGCCTGTACATACCTGGGATCTATGGGGCAATTTACCACGGCTAATCCACCTAACCTGCACATTTTTGGACTACAAGAGGAAACTGCAGCACCTGGCGGAAACCCATGTAAACACAGGGAGACATGCAAGCTCCACACAGACCGTGACCCAGACTGGAACTGAACTTGGGTCCCTAGTGCTGTGAGGTAGCAGTGCTAAACACTGAGCCACCGTACTATCCTGTAGCATGTTGAATACATGTTCACTCTGTCCACTTCTGCCATTACTTTCTAACTATCCTGTTATCATATCATTATAATACATTTTCACAACTATCTAGCTGCATTTATCTATCTATTTGGATAGATGGAGCTTCTAATATCACATATGGGATTCTAAGTTTTGTAAATCATGGCATAGACCATAAGAGCAGTGATGTTAAGGTGAATTTATCTAAGAAGTTGGTTAAGCCTTAGTTGGTGTTCTGGACACCTTGCCATATAAAGGATATGATATGCATTGGAAAGAGTGCAGAAAACGTTTACAGGAATAATTCCAGGAATGAGACATTTTTGTCATAACATCTCCAATTCTTCCTCACTATTACTTGGAGAGGTAATAAAAACTTGAAGGCTAAGAGAAGACTTGACACAAGGCTTCTAGCTTGTGGGGGATTTGGACAGATTGTACAGGGAGAAACTTCCCACTTATAAACTAACTGTGAACCAGAGGACGCAACTTCAAGTTGTTTGCAAATAAAGAAAATGCGAGATGAGAAAAATATTTTTCACACATTATGGAATGCATTGTCTGGACATGTGAAGGAGGTAGGTTCAAGTGAGGCATTCAAGAGGACTTTGGATTATTATTTAAATAGGAAGAATGTACAGGGTAATAGAGATCGGCATAAAGTTACAATACTAAGAGAGCCAGTGTAAGAATCATGGGCTGAGTGGCCTCCTGTGCCATGCAGTTCGATGATTCTGTGACATACTGTCATTTTTTACTTATTCCAAAGTGGATAACTTTACACATTCACATTTTATTCCCTTCATCCTGTTCTAACTTGTTCACTTATCCTGTCCAAATCCTCTTTGCATCTTCCTTGCAATTTATATTCCCACCGAGTTTTGTATCATCAGCAAATTTGAAAATATTACGTTGGCCCCTATATTCACATCAGTTACTGAATCCCCCACTAACAACATCCTGTGGGTAACCATTAACCAGAAACTCAGCTAGACTTGTCACATAAACACAGTGGCTCCACAAACAGGTCAGAAGCTAGGAACATTGAGGCAAGTAACTTACCTCCTGACTCCCCGGTTGTGAAGAGATGTTGCCCCAGCACTGATCTTGCAGTACCCCACTGATAGCAGCTAGTCAGTTTGTAAATGACTACTTATTCCTATTTTGTTTCCTCTCTTCACAATTTGTAATCTAATCTCATACGCTCTGATTTTGTTTACTGACATCTTCTGTGGAATAGGAATATCTTGTGTGAAGCCTTCTGAAAACGCAATTCTGCCACATACACTGTTTGTTCCTAATCTGTGCTACATTGTCAAAAAAACTCTTAACAGATTTGTCAAATGTGATTTCCCTTTCCTAAATCCGTGTTGACTCTGCCCCGTTCTACTATTATTTATATCCATTATAATAGATTCTAACATTTTCAAGAACCTAACAAGTCTGTAATTCCCTGTTCTGTCTCTCTGTCTCTCCCTTCTTAAATAGTGTTAGCTCTTACTGGTTTGTAGTAATCTTTCCACATTGATGAAGTTTTGAAAGATAACTACCAAAGCATCTACTATCTCTCCAGCCACCTCCTTCAGTATACTCTGGGATGTAGCTTTTTTTCAGTTTAAAGGACTTATTAACTTACAATCCAGTTAATTTTTTATATAATACCTCAATCAAATCCTAATATTTCCGGAAAGTTATTGGGGATAGTCATTTAAGACTGAGATGCCAAGGAATTCCTTCTCATAAAAGATAGTGAATTACTGGAATTTCCGATTCCAGAGTGTTGTGGAAGCTAGATCACAAAATATTTGAATAGGAAACAGATTTTGAACAACCAGGGTTTTGATGGCTATGCTAAGCTGGCACAAAAGAGACATTGGGGCATGAGGCTGATTTTGTTAAATGGCAGGAAAGCTTGAGGTGCCAATTAGCCTACTCCTAGTTCTCATGTTCTTATTTCTTGTTACCAAGCTTGCCAAACAGGCTCAGTTTTGTGAAATCTCAATAAGGAAACCAAAGTGAACATCTGTCAGTTTCAGTTTCCTCTAAACAACCTCCATGTTGTACACCACTCATCAGTATTTCAGGGTACTTTGCATGGGCACAGGCCATATGCACCCCACATTCATGGACATTGGCACCCAACATGTGTCAACCTCTGAGAACCATCTTGGCATGTCTTTGATTCACTTACAGGATGCTTTTACACCTTGGGCTTCACTAGCAACTACCACTGTAATGCAATAGCAAGGATATTTTGTGTTCAGGGACATGCACCAATCTCATGGACTGGATCTTGCTACATCTCCAAGCTATTTGCTTTCGGTTATAGCACACACTCACCCTGAGCTTATCTGGTTGCTCACAACATCCCTGACTTTTATTTCTTTACGTTTTTTTCACTTTGCCCCTCATCTCATTTAGCACAGACATAAAGCCAGGAAACTTGTAATGGTTGTCACCAAGCATCAGTCAAGTCATGATGATGGCCTCCACTGAAGGATTCCCAGTACTGTAAGACCAGCATTTGATATAGGTCCAGGGCTAGCTCAGAGCAGTTAGACTCTGGTTTCTCTCCTCGTAAAGGTGAAGAGATAAATATCGTGCAACCCATGTCCCAAATTGAATCTTTCTGTGCAGTTGTTGGCTGGTTTCCTCCTGGAATGAGAGAAAAGGGCAGCTATAATGGGAGATGAAAGTGGGTGACACAAATGTTACTTTTGATGCAGGTGTAGAGGTGTCCTGATCAAGTGAGTAGACAGCATAGAGGGCATGCAGGGTTAGTGGTGTTGGAGTGGGTGACAGCAAGTGAGGGAATGTGTCACAGGTGATACTGAGAGAGAACATGAGCCCTAGTAGGAGGATGTTACGTTGGCAGAGTTTAAAGTGAATGTGAGGCATTGGAGATAAAATGGTTGCAGTTACTCTCCCGGTATGCAGAAGGACTTTGCCTTTCTTCCTACCGTGCTAGACATTCTACCAGAAAGCTAAGACTGTTTTAACCTGTGTGGCAACTTTGAACCAGGCCAGCATGGTCCAGTGTTGTCATCTCCACTGCTGACCTTGTGGAAAGGGAGGCTTTGTGTTGGCACCACCCCATCCAGCAGAACTTCCACTACCTTGCCTGCAAAGCGGGTTGCTGATATTCTCCTGTCTGCCATGTCCAAGGCAAACATCAGCAATTGTGCAGGGTAGTTCCACTATCTGCTTGCACCATTCAAAGATAGCATGGGCATGATGGGTACCAGCCTTTGGTGGATATCCATTGAATGACTACTTGTTCTGGAAACAGCATATGGTAAAATGGGGCAGAGATTTGACTTTTTAGACACCATAGAGGCATTGTACTTAACTTTTGAGGGAAATTTGGTGAGATATGATGAGAGAACTCGCTATCCATAGCAAAAAACCCTGCAAAAAACATGATACAACTTGGACTTAACCAAACAAACATAAGATTCTGATCAAAGTCTTTCTTCTTTCTGTCAAAGGCATTTTTGTCGTTGTTTAGAATGTTCTAAAATTTTTCAACAAAATTCAGGTCAGAGAAATCAAAGTAATTTCATCTTTTATTTTGCACTGATACTAATTTGATATCAAGTCCTCAGTTTTTTTTATCCTACACCATTTGTGGATTTTTGAGAACCCTGCTTTTAAGGTGGAATCATAACAGAACCCTGAAAACCTGCTGCAGCGCCCTTGGATGCAAAAAATTGCTTCAAACCTAATGGACTGACAAGTCAAGGACTCTCAACTGCATTCTAATTAAAGGTGAATTAGTAGCACAAATATTTACAATATAGTGGAATATAGTGCTTTGAAAGTCATGTAACTTACAGATGCGTGGCTTTGAATTCTTTCCATATTTAGTGCACTTTGAATACGTCCGATCAAATTACAGGTATTTCTGCTTTAATGCATGTTTCTTTAAAGCAAATTGGCTTTAACGCGACTGATGAATAGTGGACGCCGTTTGGATAACATGGACTTTCTACTGTACAGTATAGCGATTTTCTATAGCAATTCTCCTATGACATAATTTGCTATGGCAATTTTCTATAGCGTGATTTTCTACAGTGCCAGGTCACACAAGAACGCAACTATTGTGTCATAGGAGAAATACCTGTACTATGTATTTGCAACATTAAAATGTTCAATAGTTAGCATCCTTACTATCACCCTTGGCAAGGCATCTGTTTGGTTTTGGAAATTGGCTATAACCACATAACTATCTTTTTAAAATCCTAATCTAGTGAATAAAATGTTGTTCTTTTAGATTATTGTTTTTCTTTTTTAATGATGAGGTAAAAACTAATTTTCATTGCTTAGTGGTATGTAAGAAATCTTATACCTCTGATGGCCAAAGAAGATGTGGCCACACTGCTTTGGAATTGACTTGTAAATCATTCCACTATACAACAATGGCAGGTGGCAAGAGTGCAAGCATTTTGTGAGCCACCTACTGAAGGTAATGGCACAGCTCTTCAGTACCTTGCCAAGAATAACCATGGACAAAATTGAAGTCAGTGATTGCCAATGCCTTTTGAGGCCATAGTGCCTGGAGAGAGAGAGTGAACGTAAACTCTATGACAGTTAGTTTTTGGTCAACGTCTCTATCATTTAGACTCAGCCAGCTTTCCTTGTAGAAATCTAAAGTATCCCTGTGGTGAAAAAGCTTTGAGGAATTTGGAATCTGGACAGTTTTCTTGGCAAACCACAGACTGCTGGACCAATAAATAAGATAGCATAAATTTCAATTGCCAGCACAGCACTTTGAGAATTTGATTTTGGTTGAAAACAAAATGTGAACTTAAAAACTGATATTAGTAGAAGTGGTATAATGAAACAAAAAAATGTGATTCTGGAGATTTGAAGCAAATAAAAACAAATTGCTGGAGAAACTCTGCAGGTCTGGCAGCAGATATAGAGAAAAAACAGAGTTAACATTTCGAGTCCGGTGAAGAAGAGTTAATTTGTCTTCCCATAGATGCTTGGAGAGCTTTACTGAGCTTTATCAGTAAAATGACCTCTCTACTTCAGTTGAAATGTAATCAGAGAATTGTAAACATTTAAGATGATGCCTTTATTTTTGTGTTTGCCGAGATGACAAAACCAACTATTCATATAACTTTCCTTACAGCTTAATCTGTCAATCATATGCACCCCAAGATGAAAAATTGTAGCTTTTAGATTACATTGCCTCTCCATTTCTCAGAATGTGCATTATGACACACAAATCCTCATTAAATTGCATTTGCCATGTCGACCCATTTCCCTAGTGCATCTGTCCCCTCCTTGAAGTTTGCAATTATTACACTTGCTACTATTTAGTTTTATATCATCTGTGAACTTTGATATTACACTCTCTACATACAAATTTGTGTCATTAAAATGTGCCTATAGAGTATTTTGGGCTCCCTGTTGTGTTAGCTGCTAACTTTTTTTCCTATATTCTCAGCCTTTTTCAGTTTTTCCGTTGCTCTGTATGTATTTTGCCTGTTTCAAATGTATCCTGGTCTTGAAATAACCCCTCTTTTTCTGCTTAATTTTAATCTCTATTTAGTTTGTCATCCAAGGAGCTTTAGGTGTGAGTGCATTGTTGTTCCTCCTTAGGTTAATATGCTGAATCCAAACCATTTCCACATTGCAGGCATGCCCCAAATCAATTTTCTGAAACATGAGATTTTGCTTAATATGTCAAAGGTGTCACTTCTTTTCTGTTAGTTTTGTCTTGCAAATTTGATAAGCTTGAAGAATTTATTTAATCAGTTTGATTTGACATTCAGAGAAAACAATTCATTGGCAGCTTTAATAGAGATCAGATTTAATGCCCAGAGTCTCAGTAATGCCTCGGTCAGTACTCTTTGGCTGCAGCCTGGACCTGAAGGGCGTACCAGTCCTCTAGTCAGCTTCTCAGTTTGACTGTGTTATGGACAGGGCAAAACCCCTTGAAATATGTTGAAAAGATTGTCTAGACCCTAATTTTTACTTATTGTAGAGGTAAGTGTAAGGTGTAGCATTCCAAATGCAATTCAGTTGGTCAAACTACTGAACATTAAGCAAAACACACTATTCTTAAAACAGAACAGAAGAAATTGGAATGACTTAACTCTGTTTGAAAAATTAACAGAATAATAGTTTATTTTATAACTAAACTGTAACTGTTCCAATATAGTGACATCTCATAAACACACGCTTGTCAAAAAGCAAGTTCAGAAAATTAGACTATCTCACAGGCACTTCTCCAGCCCAAGAGGAAAAACATCAAGAGAAGACTCTGAGTGAGTGAGAGAGTGAGAGAAATTAGCAGGGAGAGATATACTGTAGCTTTCACTCAACTCCCAGACCCAGTAACTACTACTTCTGAAAATTAAAAACTAAGAATCCTGGTTATGTGTGAGCTTCACCCCACCCACTCAGGTTGCTTCTGTTGTTTCAACTTTTAAAAAACCCAAGGCCTCACTACCTGTTTACTTTAAGGGATTTAAATAGACAGCTCATCTCCTCTGCCTTAAAACCCCTCTTCAAAACAAAAACTAGGACAAAATACACCTCTTAAAGCCATAGTATTGTCACAACTGGATGAAGCCAGGAGATGGAGACAAACTGTTAACCCATTCTTCTGGGTTTTTTTTCAATATTAAGCGACTCTTTTTTTCCATTCCCGCCACTGACCTAATATCGAGGCACTTGCTATATATGCTTCTCAAGCTGTGCAAGCCATTCTGTATGTCCTCATACACTTTTGCTGCCATTGACTCCGTACCTAGAACCCCTTTGAAATTTCTGCCCTAAACCCCTTAACCTTTCCTCCCTTTGAAACTTTTATGAAATTCTATTCTGGTGCCTAAATCTTATGGTCTCCCCTGCATCGACTTGGTAGCACCGCAGAGCACCTTACAATATTAAAGATGCTATGTTAATGCAAGTTGTTGGTCTGATTTTTCTTATCTCCAGGATTTTTTTTAACAACTCCATGGTTTAAAAAAATCAGTTTTCAATCCAAAGCTCCTAAAACATGTTTTTTTTTCAATTTACCCTTTTTCAATTTACTCTTTTACATTGATCTCTCCCTTGTCTTTTATGATCCCACCTTTCTCATATCCTTTTGTTGTGTTCCCTTTGAGTGAGTTTTCTCAGATCATTAACCATTTTCTATTAAATGGATTTTGATTCCAATCTCTCTGGTTGGAATATCACCAAACTTTCCTTCAATCCTTCTGAAATGTTTGCTTTTTTTGTGATTTATTCCAGATGAAAGTATCTATCTGTTGTATATGAATATTAAGGAGGCTGAGAGGATTGAGTACAAAAAGCACTGTCCACTGTGATGATATCTTGATGACTTGGTGAGAGAGTAAAATAGATCCTGTGGGAAGCAGACTTGAGGATAGCTCCTTTCAAAAGATTTGTAGTAATGTAGAGCCTATTCTTATAACTCTCAAGTCATTTCTGAGCTGCAATAGATTATACTTGTATATTTTACATGATTCTCTTTGAATGTGGCTACCCTCAGAATGTTCTACTTAAGCCCATAAAGAGCCAACATATAGATGGCAACAGGTGATCAACATAAATTCTGATGATCTAATTTATCAGCATCAGTCCCACCAAGGCAAATGTGCAGATAATGCAGAAGTCTTAAAGAAAACAAGTTTGGCTGATTACTAAAATTAGTGAACTCCAAAATATCTCTTGGTAACGTTCTATACTGAAGGATACCTGTACTTCAAACAATGACAGCACATGAGAACAGAAGCCTTTATCTCTCCCTTGATGTTGCAGGTTGCATTCCAAGTTTGTGATCTGTGGCAATGGCCCTGAGTCTGAGTTCAGCTGTTGAGTGAACAAACATTGGCGATTGCATGCATCAAAGCTAAAAAGTTTAAAAGAATGGCAATTCAGGGTGAAACGGCAAGAATTTATAACGTAAGTTGCGGTTCAGCTCAGGTGCCTCCTCTATAGCATGCAGATACCACAAGGCACAACCAGGAAATCAGAAGTATGACAGCTAACGGAGAAACTTGCATAATCTGGGGGTAGAAATCTGGGAAAATTGTAAACCTATTCATTTAAATCTGATGGGCAATTTCAAGGAGTGTACAATTGTAGTCTGACACAAATTTAGTTGAGTCACTCTATTTCAGTCACAAGGGTGGGAAATCTCCCTTACCTCTGAGAAAGCTGGGAAATTCTTCTTCACAGCTACAAAAGTGCAGGAATCCTCCACTAAAGCTGCAACGAACAGAGTAATCCTCCAGAACAGCAAAAAAGCACGGAAGGACCACTAGTATGACAAAATAATTACCTTTAGAGAAGATAAAATGCTCATTACATTAAGAAGCAATGGCATCAGAAACAGTATTGACAAGAAGATTTAATTTCACCAATATGGTTGATTCTTAACTACCCTTTGGCAATTAGGGTTCGGCCATAAATGATACCTAACCAATGACACCTGACTTCCTATGAATGAATCAAAAGGAAGACCCTTCTTGTTAAGCCAGAGCATGACTATCCCCTTGCATGTATTAGGCTACGTGAGCCCCTGAAGAGCATACACTTAGAAAATGTGGATGGCAGATGGCAAAATAACACCCAAGTTGTTAGCCTGTTGTGTCCTTTTACAACAGCTGTCTAATTAATTCTGTATTTCATTTTCTCGTTGGTTTCTAGCATTATCTTCTTTTAATTGTATCTGCATATATATTCATCAGTCTGCTAATGTTGTAATTTGTGTGCAGAACAAATTTGGGGGGATGTTCACATTTCATTGAGGTTTTGCATTATAACTCTTCAGGCCTTAAATAATTATTAATTCTTCCATTAACTGTGATGAGATCAATGCTTCAGAAATAGCTTGTATCTCGCACAAACCAGTCTGAGGTTAGAATGAATGATAAAGTTCTATATTAACTCTGGTCACTTCAAAATTACATAACTCTGCATTTAGATTTTTTTTCCTAGCTGATAGAGCACAAAAACTGTTTTCATCATCAGAATATGTTTTGAGGTGATTTGCAAAGAATGTTCTAATTCGATTTGGCTGTGGGAGAGTAATCATTGTGCAAATTGTATTAGAGAGAAATTAGGTCATCCCATCTTCTCATGGATACATTGCTTGCATTCCAGTAGTAATCACCTTTTTCTGTGAAATCATGTGAAATCAAGTGCAGGTTCACTTAACTTCATCTGCATGGAAACAATTAATGCATTTTATTCATCTCTCTACCATTATCTTTCTCTTTCGAAGCAGTTTGATGAGAAAAGGATTAAATTCTGCTGAGTAGAAATAATTCCCATATTTAAAATGTCATAAGCAAACTGTTCCAGTTTCTGAAAAGGTTGCAATAGTGTCACTGCATTGTAGGCATCAGCCAACACTTCCGATAATCAATGCTTTAGTCACTCATTTTCACAGTGCAGTATTTATTATCTGCTAAAAACCCAAATAGTTGTAAGATTTTAATCCAGTTGTGAATGAACGACATGGATCTCAATGTTTTACCTCAAAGAAAAATAATTCAAATGAGCTAATGCTTAAGATGGGATTATTACTCTTTCCAAGCCTCTCAAAGTATGCAGTCAGACTCCATGTACCTATGGATGGCAATCACAGTTCAATTGTGATAAAAGAATTATGATGAAGTATGCATATAATGTGAAGATAGTAACTAATCTGAAATTAGGGGTCATTTAGAAGCTGGATTTCATATATACTTAGAAAGTAATTCTGAATATTAATAACTTTATTTAAAGCTACTTAAAAAGGATGCTTCACAAAAGATGTTCCATTTTTATAATAAAATTGCACTTTTCACTTTCTTCCCATTCTACATTTAAGAAGCTCATGCTAGGAAATTTTGCTGCTTTCTTGGCAACTCTGTCCTGGTTTTTTTATTCTTAACTTGCTCAGCAAGTATCAGCATCTTTTCAAATAGTGAGGGCCATTACAAAATGACCTGAATGTTCCAATCCCAGTGAACACTCAGACTTTTGCTGCTATTGAGATGCATATCAGAATTGGAAATTCAGAAGATCTGACTATGTGGAAACCCAAACTTTTGGTGCTGATGGCACCCTTGGAACCAGTTAAAACATAAATTTGAACAAAAAAGAACAAAGTGCTGGTGAGGATAATTATGTCTGGTGGCATAAGAGGACGCACATTTTACTCTGTAATTAGTTTTGTAAAGAGGTGACAAGTTGAGACTTCGAAAAAATGAAAAATTTTAACTGTAACAGGTAATTGTTTTATGTGTAGGTCATTGAGAGAATAGATCAGCATTCTGCTGCTTCAAATGTTCACTGGTAATTTCTGATGACCAAACATGTCAGGTTATGATATTATAATCCTGTACAATCATGCAATGCTCTGTTTGAATTTTAATTATGAATACTGAGTCAAACATACTAGGATGAAGCTACATGCATCCTTTTTGGAGCATGGTTCTGGCCATTAGTTATATAAAACATTAAATGGCATTCAGTTTGGATCCTGTCATGTAGTGTAATGTTACTAAAAACTACTGATGGTAGTTAATCCTGTCCAGTTGTAGCCACTTCAGTAGGATCCTTGGAGAAGTTTTATTGTGGAAATTGATTTACATTGCTATATTTGCATGTGATCTCTATTGTTTATGAGTCATTTTAATTAAACATTGGCTAATTCCACAAGCCCTGCAGCTTCTGCTGGAGTAGTTCACTTTCATTGCAGCTATTTCAATCTGTAATAATCTTAACAAATAATGCCTTTAAGCGTGTTTTCAATGTTAATTGGTCATGCATATAGATTAGATGTATCAATAGTAATTGTAGAAAGGGCACAATGTTTGAGTATTCACTATTTCATATGCGCACATTAAAATAATGCATAGTATTACCCTTAGTATGCATTGTATTCAGTTAGCTACATACATCCACTACTACACTTGGCAGTAAAATAAGGACAGCAACAGTTAGGAAATTTTCTATAGAACTTTGCTTAAAAAGAATGTAATTATTCAGTGTTGAGGCTTAACTGGTTCAAATAATTTAATAAGTCATCATCCTTAGCATTTTGAGGATAGTCAGGATATTTTCATTTGCTGATTTCTAAGTCCCTTCAGAAATGCATTCCTTGTTTGAGATTCAGATGCAATCTAATTTATGTTTCGTGCTTTTAGTTTCATTATATTTTGCCATTTCAGTTTCATTTTGTGTAATGTATCTATTCCCTGTTTAATAACATCCTTGCTAATGAGGGTGACTCCTTGTTTATTTTTTACTTTAAACTAAATTCATAGTTACTTTCTTTAAATTAGCTCGTGATTCAAGTCTCACTGTTTGTGCCAGAAATATTTATACTTGGCCTCCTGACCAGTTTTTTATATACAAAAATCTATGATGTAATTATTCTGAAATAACTCCACAGAGGCCAGTATCCCTTCACCAAGTCACCCTTTATTTACATGTGCGTAGTACTTGACACTAGCCTAGCTTCCTTGGAGTCAGGTCGCAAAGAACAGAACTTCAAACACTCCTGTTTATGGCTGTCAGCCAGGTCTCCCTGATTGCACCAGGTTAACAGCCCCAATCAGGGAACTTATTATATGAGATCCACCTGGCTGACGTCATCACAATCACTAGAGTTCAAAATAAAATGACACTGATGATGCCACTACTGCATTAAGTTTAGAACTATGCAGGAAGATTGATAACAGAATTTGCTAACATGTTGGTCCATATTGATATGAGAAAAAAAAGTAACTGTCGCAAAAAATAAATGCAGAAGTGGGGGTCTAATTTAGCTTGACCATGTACATCTCTGCCATCTGACGACCCAACTGAGTATGAAATTAATCTGAAACTTTGCCCTCTACTACTGTACCCAAATATCATCACAGGTGTTGATCACGTGTCAATTCAAGATGAGGCAGTTGCTTGGGATCATTTTGCAACAAACTGAAACTACAAACATGAGTCTTTTATTTTGGGTTAGCTGAAATCCCTATCAAGATTTTCTTTTCTTCTGGGAGCTAGTGGAATATTAGATTCATAGACTTTCTGTTGCAGGGCAATGTTTTAGTCACATTTTTCGGCATTTATCAGACAGGTGTATTTTATTTTTCTCCTTTCCGTTGCCCCATAGTCCCATCTGCCAAAAAAGAGACAATGTAGGACAAAATCTAAATTTATCCAGTTTTAATTGCAGTGCAGTTTTATGAATTTCCCTTGAGTTTGCTCAAAACGTAATGGCACCCACCTACAGATAAAAATTATCCCTCCGATCTTTTCAACTTGTATTGAGATCTAATTTTAGAACTTTAATATTTGGCATGTGTCAATACATATTATATGGGTTAACATGAATACTAAAAGATTTTTACCTGACAATCTGGATTTCACAGGTGTTTGTTTTTCCTCAATCTTCTCTGGTTCTCTTGCTGCACTCCCTTTTGCTGTTATCTTCCTTTATGCCTCCCAACAAATCTCCTTGTTCGCTCCTTCGCACTCCACACCACCACCCACCAACCCCCCGCCCCTATGACTAAGTCAGTAACTGTCTCACCACTGAACAGGTATGAGGTTTAGGTTCCACTTCAGTGCAGTACACAAGCAGTGCTGCATGTAAATATGGGATCATATGAATTAGGAGTAGGAGTACACTATTCAGCCACTCAACAATTTGAGAAGATCATGGCAGATCTGATTGTGGTCTCAACTCCACTTTGCTGTGTAGACTCAATATATTAACTTCTGCATGAACATTTGAGTCAGTCTATACCTGCCTCAAAAATATTCAATTATCTGCCTTCACCATTTTCTGGAAGAAGAGAATTCCAGACTCATGACCCTCAGACGAAAAATAAATCTCATCTCTGTTGTAAATGGGAGACCCTTTATTTTTAAATTGTGCCTCCTCGTTCTTGTTTCTCCCACTAGAGGAAGCATCCTTTCAGCATCAACCTTTGGAAAGATCCTCCACGACCTTCTGTGTTTCAACAAGATCGCCGTTCATTCTTCTGAACTCCAATGGGCACATCTCCAACTTGTTTAACCTTTCATCATATGACAGACTGCTTATCAAAAGAATCTGTCAAGTGAATATTTTTTGAACTGCTAAAGAAATTAAATCCTTTCTTAACTAAAATGCTCAAAACACACAGGGACTGCAGGCAAATCTTCCACATAAGCTCCAATCATAGGAGCAGCGAGTTAGAGAAGGGTTTCTCCTCGTGTGAAGCTGATAGAACCTGAAGTGCCGCTCCTCCAATCCAAAGCTACTTTTCACTTGGATTTTCAGCTGATAGGCACATTGTGAGCCTGTTAGCGATAAACACAGAGAGAAACAACCTGTGACTGGAGCAGCATATAAATAGTAAGGCTACAGGGCCACGTGAAGTTAAAGGGTGTGGCAAACAAGATGCTAAGACATTTTGTGGAGGGAGGGGAGTGATGAAGCTGAGAGTGAAGATGCCAGGGTTCAGGACAGCATGAATATAAGGCTGCCAGACTTGGAGGGGATAGCAAATCCAGGGCCAGAGCACAGTTGAGCAAGGCAGAGGGGAAAAGTGAGGCTGCAAGCAATGGTGTGGGGGCTTGGAAAGGAACTGCAAAGAGGGAATAAGAGTTGCAGCAAAAGGGGAATATGACAGGCTCCAAAGTGGGGAAAGTGAAGGGCTGAAAAAAGGGAGAAGTAACACACTGCCAAGGCTTTCTTACCACATCTTACCAAACTCGCCCAATTATTGGCCTACCCTGCTGCTATGGTAACATTTCATCTGACTTTAGCCCCATTCTATCACTTTCTGTACCTGGGTCAACTGGCCACTGCCAGGCATCCTTCATCACAGCACCGTCTTCAAAAACCCATTGAGCATCCTGACAAGCAGTATTATTTTGGACCTGCTGTGCACAACTCCTGATATTTGCCTGGGACATGACAGAATATGGAAAATAAGGACCCCTGTTTAAAGCAGGTACCTGGAGGTGATGCAAATCTGTGATTTGGGGTGGTGCAGAGATTGGACATCAGTCCTCATCACCAAAGTCCAGCAGAGGAGGCTACAAGATGAGTTCCACCCTGGTCAGTGCAGTTTCAGCTTTTGCAGGAATACCCAGCCATGTAAGGACAAGGTAAATGACCATTTCCACTCCACCAGCATAAATGCCACTATCTTTTCTCTGATACCTCTTTCATCCTATATCTCTACTGCACAGCACACCTCATATCATGCTCACTCACTATTATTTGCAATGTCATCTCTCACTTGCTATCACCCACCCTGATCGTCAGCTGTATTAATCTTACATGTTCTCTGCGTTGTATGCTCACACTGGGTGCATCTGTCCACCTGCATCAAAAGTAACATCTGTGCCATCCATTTCCATCTCCCTTAGTACCTGACACCCCTTGGCCATTCCAGGCAAAAAACAATCCCACAAAAGGTCAGAAAGAGTCAAGATGGGTAGTAGTCTGTCAGACATTCAGCTCTTCATCCCTTAGGAAGACAGGATGCTATTTCTGTCTGGCATAAGTGGCTGGCTGGCTGACTGTGTACAAGCCCTTGAAGTGGTATTGGAGGCCACTCTTGACTTATTTTGAAGGGTTCTGTGGTCAAAGTTATCTAATATAGGCAGTCAACAATTATAGCAATTTTCTGATAGAGCATTGAGAAGCAATTCAGATATGTTATTAGTTAATTAGGCAAAGAAAGGAAATATACAACCCTTGAAAAATGAGAGTGTTATACCAATTCAAGAGCCATTCTGTAGAAGCACAATGTTCCCATATCCCAGTGGTTCTTTGCCATTTTGTGGTGGTCTTGGTACCAACAATTTTTGTTCTTCCTTCAGGCTGATGTGGAGGATGTCCTGGTTTTGCCCCAAGGAAACAGTGTGACTCATCTCCCTGGATCTTCTTGCCCCTTCTGCCCTCCTGTTCCTGTTAATAGACCTTATTCTGGGGGCTTACCGTCAATGCTATGTCAGTATCCCCTCTTGGCCAATGGCCATAGGACAGCAACTTATTAGTCAGATGACCATTATCCCCATGCCCACCTCCATTTGAAGGTTAGTTTACCATTTTTTCCAAGCTGTCATGCTTCTTATTTTTGATACATCCTGCACTGATAATTGAGTAGGGTGGTGTGTGGGTCAAAACCTCGATGATTCTTATAACTTCTCCTGTGTTTTTATATAGAGATTTGTTTACGTTTTCAGAAGGCTCGTTACTAATGTGATCAGTTAGATAAGGTCTTATGCTAGTACCAAATATGGAATGCTGAGTTAACATGGGTTTAAGGAGACTCCTAATTTTCAGCAACTGTGCTGGCAATCCCCACCGCAGATCATCTCCTTCGACTTGACCGTGGACTGCTGACAACCATGACCAGCTTTGGACAACCAAAGACCATGGCTTTGTTTCTGCACCAAACGGTAAGGCCAATACAGCAGTACTGTGCTCTGACATCTTTGGTTGAGGAGCAAGGCAAAGCAAGGATGCTATGAGCATTTAGGTAAACTCAAAGTGAGTGAGCACCAGAAGAGTAAGCAAACAGCCTGGAGATGCACACGAGATAAAAGGTACTGCAGATGCTGGAGAATCCGAAATAACAAGCATGGGGCTGGATGAACACAGCAGGCCAAGCAGCATCACAGGAGCAGGAA
>JAHRHZ010000275.1:8361647-8413620 GCA_024137785.1 Ginglymostoma cirratum
GCTTGTTATCTTGGAGATGCACACTGGTCCAGCCCATGAGCTGAGTGCATGGCCTGAGCACAAAGTGCCCTCCTGCAGCATTATAATGAAAGTTACCATTCCATGCCAAGGTGCAGCATTGATGTGCAAGTGGACCAGAGATGTACATGAAGGTTCACAGAGGCTGGCACATGTCAGATGCCAATGTTCATCGGTGTGTGGTACATATGGCCAGTGCCTATGAAGCATGACCTGAGATATTGGTGTTTGATGTCCCAAATGGAGGTCTTTTGGAACGGACAGTGAGTTGGAGTCACCAGATACTCGTTCTGACTTCAGTATTGAGTCAGTCCATATTCTGACTTCCATGTCCTTCCTCCAATCTCCACCTTTTCCTAGCTGCAATCAATTCCAAAGAAGAGACACTGGACCCAAAACGTTAACTCTGCTTTCACTCCACAGATGCTGCCAGACATTTTGCGTTTCTCCAGAAACTCTTGTTATTGTTGCTGTTAATAAGATTGTTAATGAGCAATAATTCCCCTTAGTTGGTAAAACATCTTGCAAGAATCTCGTCACGATGTCTGGGACTTTGTTAAAAGAAAATACAGCAAGTCAAGAAAGGCCTCACTGGATTTCCCCCATGATTCAATCAAATGTCTTGCTATAACCGGTAGCTCTCAGCCACTAAGAAATTCAGCACTGTCTTCAGAAGTTATCAGTTCCAAATAGCAGCTGAACCATCCTCCAAGGATTCCTGACCCTCACCCTAGAGGTATCGTAAGGACATATCCACAATGGAATCTCAGCTTTCCGAAGAGGTAGCCTGACTATTCAAAACAATACACCGGAAACAAACCAGCTCTTACTTGTTTTAATCTCCACAATCCAGGTTCCAGACATGAAAAACAATTCAGTGGAGGTAGCTGGTGATGTAAATGGTCAGCATCCTCTGAATGACCGAACAATGCATGCATGAACAATAGACCATTGAACCATTGAATCACTTCACAGTGGTGAAGGTGGTTGGGAAGTAACTTACTAAAAGTGATGTATATTTAATGCTGTCCCACAGACTGCAAAGCAAAACACGTTAGCAGAGACAGAGATCACAGTACTATGGCAAGCTTAGTGGTACACAAATCACTTCTACATTTATCCAAACATCCCGTATTAAATTGAAAAAAATGCATGCGTTATTATTTCTGATGAAGGGTTTAGGCCTGAAACGTCAAGTTTTCCTGCTCCTATGATGCTGCTTGACCTGCTGTGTTCATCCAGCCCCATGCTTGTTATCTCGGATTCTCCAGCATCTGCAGTACCTTTTATCTCTCATGCGTTATTATTTGCAGCTACATATCACCAAAGGTACCAAATATGTTTGGTCACAAAGAGAATTATAACTAATTAACAAAATAATGTTATAATTTTAGTCAGTTCCACTTCCATTAGCATCTGCCCATGCAGTGCATTCGTAATCTTGAAATTATGCTGATCTGTAGTATGTGTGTACATTGTTGATTGTTGATCTGGTACCTGCTTGTTCCTGGATTTATATTCCTTTTCTGGAAGTTTTGTTCCTATGCCACGTGCTGATGCCATGGTAACTATTGTTGCTGACCCATTTTCATCGCTGGGGAGCTGTGGACTTGTGGAATTGGTGGTCCTTTGGACTATGTGCAGGTGGTAAGATCACAACTTCTTGATCACCTGCCTGCAGTGCATGCACAGCTTCTCTACTTGTAAGTTGATGACTGCTGTTGCAATTATTTATCTGGCCATTCACATTTACTGTTTGGAATCAAGGTAACAAGTGACCGCAGGTCCCAAGTTGCTACGTAGGCCGCCTTTGTTGGGAGTATTTAATGTTTGCACTCTAACTGGCTTTTCAGTGCTCAGCCCTGGAAACGTCTTGGTAGTTTCATCAGAGTTAAACTTGGCTTTCTGTTATTTCACCCTCATATTGTATTTTACACCTGTTTATTACTTCTAGATTCGGTCTTTGTCTTTGGAAGAGTAATTTGGGTGTACAGTATCATAGAATCTCTACAGTTTGGAAGCAGGCCATTTGGCCTGTTGAGTCCACACTAACCCTGCAAAGAGTGTCCCACCCTGACCCCCCTTCCCTGTAACCCTGCATTTCCCATGGCTAATCCACCTAGCCTGCACATCCCTGGACACTATGGGCAATTTAGTATGGCCAATCCACCTAACCTGTATATCTTTGGACTGTGGTAGGAAATCGGAGCACCCAGAGGAAATCCACACAGATGTGGAAAAAATGTGTAAACTCCACACAGTGGCCCAAGGGTGGAATTGAGGCAGCATATCTACCTACTGAGCCGCCATGCCATGGTGATATTAGTTTTTGGGCTGGACTACTTTACATATTAGAGGTGTACTTCTCCACTCAAGGATTGCCATGTACAAGTATGTGCTAGATTTTCTTCAGTTTTCTATGATCCCTTTGGCGATTTTCGTTACTGTTTCAGCCCTTCTAATTAATGAAGACAGTATTATGCATGGTTTTGAATTTCCCAATTCTTTATGATATGTCCGAATTCTTAACTCATAAATTGGAAGTCATTATTACTCATCACATCATCTAGAATATCATAACAACTGAAGTGTCCTTTCAGGCATTCGACACTCTCATTAGCAGTCATTGATGTCAGCTGGTCTAACTCAAAGTCATACAATAAGGGAACAGATCCTTTGGTCCAACCAGTCCATGCCAACCACGTTCCCAAATTAAACTAGCCACACCTGCTTGTGCTTGGCCTGTATCTGTCCAAACCTTCCCTGCTTATTCACAAACTTGTCAAAATGTCTTTTAAACATTGCAACCATACCTGCATCCACCACTGTCTACGGTAGTTCATTGCACACATGAACCATTCTCTGAGTAAAAAAGTTGCCCCTCACGTCCTTTTTAAATCTTTCCTCTGTCACCTTAAAAATATGCCCCCCAGTTTTGCACTTGCCCTTACAGGGAAAAGACCCTTGTCATTCACCTTATCTATACCCCTCATGGTTTTATAAACCTTAATAAGGCCACCTCTCAATCTCCTGAGCTCCAGTGTAAAAGGTCCAAGCCTTTCAAATCTATTTTTATATCTCAAACCCTCCATTCCCAGTAACATCCTGCTAAGTTTTTTTGAACCCTCTCCATTTTAATAATATCCTTCATATAACAGGACATCCAAAACTGTACACAGTACTCCAGAAGAGACCTCATCATTCTGTGCAGCCGCAACATGACACCCAAGTCCTATACTCAAAGGTCTGAGCAATGAAGACAAGTGTGTTAAATGCCTTCTTAACCACTTGTCTACCTGTGACGCAAATTTCAACAAATTATATACCGAAACCCCTAGGTGTCTCTGTTCTACAACACTGTCCAAAGCCTTGCCGTTATTTGTGCAAGTCCTGTCCTTGTTTGTATTACCAAAATGCAATACCTCACATTTATCCAAATTAAACTCCATCTGCCACTCCTAAACCCATTGACCCAGTTGATCAAAATCTCTTCATAATCTTAGATAACCTTTGTCATTGTCCAATATACCACCAATTTTGGTGTCATCTGCAAACTGACTAACCGTGCTTCCTGTATTCTCATCCAGATCATTTATATAAGTGACAAACAAAAGTGGATCCAGTACCGATACCTGTGGAACACTGCCGGTCACAGGCCTCCAGTCCAAAAAACATCCCTGCACCATCACCCTCTATCCCCTACCATAAAGCCAACTTTGTATCCAATTAGCAAGATCACCCTGAATCCCATGTGATCTAACTTTACTAATGCATCTACCATACAGAACCTCGTCAAAGGCTTTACTAAAGTCCAAGTAAATAACGTCTACTGCTCTGCCCTCATCAATCTTTTTGGTTAATTCCTCAAAAACTCAATCAAGTTAGTGAGACACAATGTCCCTCGAACAAAACCATGCTGATTATCACTAATCAGTCCTTGCCGCTCCACATGCATGTAGATCCTATCTTTCAGAAACAACTCCAACAACTTACCCACCGCTGATGTCAGACTCTCAGCTCTATAGATTCCAGACTTCTCCTTACAGCTTTCTTAAACAATGGCAAAACATTAGCCACCCTCCAGTCCTCCGATGCTCCACCCGTGATTATAGATGATCTTTTCTTTATCCTTTCCTTTATCCATTCACGGGATGAGGGACATCGCTGGCTAGGCAGCATTTATTGCCTATCCCTAATTGTCCAGAGGGCAGTTAAGAGTCAACCACATTGCTGTGGGTCTGGAGTCATATATAGGCCAGACCAGGTAAGGATGGGCAGTTTCCTTCCCTAAAGGATAATAGTGAACCAGATGGGTTTTTCCAACAATTGACAATGGATTCATGGTCATCATTAGGTCCTTAATTCCAGATATTTATTGAATTCAAATTCCACCATCAGCCATAGCGGGATTTGAACCCAGATCCCCAGAACAAATACAAATATTTCTGCTAAGGGCCCTGCAATTTCTTCTCTAACTTCTCATAACATCCTGGGATACACTTAATCAGGTCCTGGAGATTTATCTGTCTTTGTTTTAGGTTCTTGAGTAGATTTGTAGCTCGGGTTGTGGATGCTGTAGTTGGTTTGCTTGCCAAGCTGGTTCATTAGTTTGCAGGCGTTTCATTACCCTGCTAGGTAACATTATCAGTGCAGCCTCTGATGAAGCGTTGTTGTGATTTCCCGCTTGTTATTTAAACTCTGGGGTCCATTGGAGTTTATTACATCATTTCTGGCTTTTCTCTGCAGCGGTGTGTATATAGGATCTAATTCTATGTGTTTATTGATGGCCTTCTTGGTGGAGAACCAGGCCTCTAGAAATTCCTTTGCTTGTCTCTGTTTAGATGGCCCTAGGATCCTGACGTTGTCCCAATCGAACTGGTGGTTCTCCTTATCCATGTGTATGGAGACGAATGAGTATTGGTCGTGTCTTTTTGTTGCTAGTTGGTGCAACCCAGAACTACGCCAAAATGAAGAAGAATACCTCCGCCAAATAATTAGAGATAACGGATACCCGAACAGCTGGGTCCGAAGATGCCTGCCACACAAACAACAACTGGAAGATGCAGAACGCCCCGACACACTTGTCATGTTACCATACATCAAGAACGTATCTGAATTGACATCAGAGTAGCACACAAACGTACGTCAACCCTACACCAACTGCTAACAAGAACCAAAGATCTCTTACTCACTATGGACAGAACCAACGTAATATACAAGGACTGCAACAAATATTACATTGGACAGACAGGAAGGAAACTGGCTAAAAGAATACACGAACACCAACTAGCAACAAAAAGATGCGATCAATACTCACTCATCTCCATACACACAGACAAGGAGAACCACCAATTGGGACAACGTCAGGATCCTAGAACAAACTAAATGGAGACAAGCACGAGAATTTCTAAAGGCCTGGTTCTCCACCAAGAAGGCTATCAATAAATGCATAGAATTAGATCCTCTATACACAACACTGCAAAGAAAAGCCAGAAATGATGTAATCAACTCCAACAGACCCCAGAGTTTAAATAACAAGCGGGAAAACACAACAATGTTTCATCAGAGGCTGCAGTGATAATGTTAGCCAGCAGGGTAATGAAATGTCTGCAAACTAATGAACCAGCTCAGCGAGCAAACCAAGTGCAGTACCTTTGTTTTATTATGACCTACAGCACTTCCTCTTCTGTAATGTGAACTGTTTCCAAAAGATCAATTCTTATTTTCCTGAGTTCTCTAGACTCTATTTCTTCCTTAACAGTAAAAACTGAAGTGAAATTTTCATTTAATGTCTCTCCAATCCCCTGAGGTTCAATGCAAAGAATACCTTTTTGATCTTTAAGGTGCCTTATTCTGTCTCTCGTTGCTGTTTTACTCTTAATGTACTTAGAGTCATAGAGCCATGTAGCATGAAAACAGACCCTTTAGTCCAACCAGTCCATGCCAAACATAATCCCACACTAAACTAGTCCCACCTGGCCCATATCCCTCCAAACCTTTCCTAATCATGTATCCATCCAAATGTCTTTTAAACATTGTAATTGTACCCGCATCTACCACTTCATCCGGAAGTTCATTCCACACATGAATCACCCTCTGAGTAAAACATTTGCCTCTTACATATTTTTTAAGGCTCTCTCCTCTCACCTTAAAATGTGCCCCCCCCTCTTGAAATTCCCCATCATAGGGAAAAGACAACTACTATCAACTCTATCTATACCTCTCACTATTTTATAAATTTCTATCAGGTCACCTCTCCCTCAAACTTCTATCAGATCACCTCTCTTTGGATTAATCTTTTTGGATTATCCTTTACCTTTTCTGCCAAACCTATCTTACATCCCCTCTCTGCCTTCCTGACTTCCTTCTTAAGAATGCCCCTGCATTCTTCATACTCTTCAAGAGATTCAGTTGATCTCAGTTGTCTATATCTAATATATAATTCCTTTTTATTCTTGAATAGAACCTCAATATCTTTATTCATTCATTGTTCCCTAATCTTACCAGCCTTGGCTTTCACTCTGAAAGGCCATAAATGCCTCTGAACTCTCGTTATCATACTTCTGAAAGCCACTCCCTTGTCAGTTGTCCTTTTTCTGCGAACAGTCTACTCTAATCAACTTTTGAAAGTTCTTGTTTAATACCCTTAAAATTTGCTGTACTCCAATTCAGAATTTTAACTTTTATGGAAGACATTTTTTTCCATAACTATTTTAAAACTAATAGTATTATGATCACTAGTCCAAAAGTGTTCACTTACTAATGCCGCAATCACTTGCACTGCCTTATTTCCCAAGAGAAGGTCATGTTTTGCTCCTCTTGTAGTAGGAATATTTACATCTTGGTAAAGAAAATTTACTTGAACACATTTAACAATGTCTCCACCATCCCAACTTTAACATTATGGCAGCCCCAGTCAATGTTTTGAAAATTAAAATCCCCTACTATTATAACCTTATTATTCTTACATATATTTGAGATCTCTATCCATATTTGCTTCTCAATTTCACTCTGACTGTTGGCGGACCTATAGTATAATCCATCAAGGTGATCATCCCTTTCTTATTTCTGATTTCATACCATATATTTTCATTGGACAATCCCTCAGAAGTATCTTCTCTACTTACAGTATAATGTTTCCCGGAATCAAAAACGCCATTCCCCCTCCTCTCTCACCTCTCCTATTCTTGCTAAAACATCTAAAACCTGGAACATTGACCTGTCAATCCGGTCCTTCCCTCAGTCAAATTTCTGTCATAACTATGACATCCCAGTCCCATGTTCCCATACCTGCCCTGAGTTCATCTATCTTACCTATAAGACCTCTTGCACTGAAATAAATGCAGTTTAATTCTTCAGAGTTACTTCATTCTCTGACTTGGTCTTGTCTATCTTTTCCTATTAACTTGCTTTTTTTCTAGTTCAGAATTATCCTCATCTTTCTTTCTATTTTCACTGTTACTTAGAAAGCCTTCACCACACCTTTGACAATATACTTCAAATGTTTTGAGATGTCCTTAACCCTGGCACCAGGAAAACAATATTCTGTCCTAGATTCATGCTCACTGCCGCAGAATCTCATGTAGAATCATAGAATCCCTACAATGTGGAAACAGACCCTTCAGCCCAACAAGTGCACACTGACCCTTGGAGCATCCCACCCAGACCCATCCCCTTATAACCCACCTAAGCTACACATCCCTGAACACTATGGGCAATTTAGTATGGCCAATCCACCTAACTTGCACATCTTTGGACTGTGGGAGAAAACCGGAGCACCCAGAGGAAGCCCACACAGCCACGGGGAGAATGTGCAAACTCCACGCAGACAGTCGCCCAAAGGTGGAATTGAACTGGCGCTGTGAGGCAGCAGTGCTAACCACTGAGCCATCCTGCCACCTGTGCTCCTGACAGGACAGTCCCCTGTGACAATTCTTCTTTTAAATCTTGACAATCGTCATTTAACACAAGATTGATTCATGGTGTTGAAGATCTTGATTACCTTTCATTTTTTCTCCTGAGAGACAATTTATTTCAACAGTAGCCAAAAAGGAATATATGTTTGAGAGAGGAACAGGCCCAGGAGACTTCTGAACTACCTTCTTACCTTTCTTGACAGTCAGCCATCCGTCTGATCCTATTGTGTAATCACTTCCCTAAATCTGCTTGTCATCACATGATGTCTCTTGTATGCCCTCAGTGACATTAAGCCTGAAAAAGAAGCCCTCAGTAGCATCTTATGTATAAAAATAAACCACCTTTCCCTACCCACAGATTTAATATTAAGCATGGAAAAAAATAAGAAAAAAATTTCAATATTAAAAAGAAATCAAATGCTTTGCTGATCAAATAAAAAAAACTCCTCCTCCTGAAATTATCCAACATTCTGCTTTCAGTCTCCAGATATCAAAAAAGCTCTCTCCACACCTGTCCATGTGTAGGCCTCTCTGCAAGCTCCATTGAAAAAAAATCCCTCCTTTACATACCTTCTTTTTACGTAAATTATTTGTCAAAAATAAAAGCAAAATTGCTCTGCAGATCGAAACTCAACAAATACAATCTCCATCGGAAAAAGAAACTGTTGAAATAAAACTCTCTTTAGCGAATGTAAAAAAAACTCTCCTTCGCGTTTGATTTTTTAAGACATATTTTTCAAAATAAACAAGTTTAAAACAGAGGAAAAAGAAATCTCTCCAGATCAGTACTTGACAAACACATGGCACCCCCTCCCACATTAACTCCATTTATAAAATCTATACTACTTCACATTTTCTTTGTAAATATTTGGACTACAAGAGTTCCAAAATGATTCATAATGAAAACCTTATGATTCTAAAATGTAAAAAAAACCATAAGAATTATACAAGAAAGCCTGCAACTCAGAAGCAGCTGCAATATCCACGCTATGCTCAGTCTACCACTACATCCCCAGTAGTCAGAATAGTGCTGAGAAGATAATCAGTTCCTGCAAGTGTAAAGAGATCGAGTTCAGCTTCATTCATGATCCGCGCGAGATATCACATTTAATATGCATCTTATTAGCCTGCTGAGCTTGGTATTATAAGTGTTACATTGGCTGATGTGGTGTTTAATTGCATTGCTCGTGTCTGGCCAGTAGAGTTCTTCTCTTGGTTTTCCTCAGATTAGACTCTGTTCCTTAAGGATTTGCATGGACGCGCTTCATCTCATTTGCCCTCTGTATGGGAATGATGACTCCATTTCCTTTGTACAGATAACTTCTTGAGCTATCAATTTACCACTGCATGCTGGATACTCTGTAATAGCAGCAAGTGTGCCTTCGATATGTTTGTGCCATAATTTCATCACTCCTTTAGGGATGGGCAATAAATGTTGGCCTAGCCAGAGATGCCCTCATCCTGTGAATGAATAATATTTTAAAAATTCCTGTAGCACTTAAGAGTTGCATTTTGTTGAATAGTTTGCTTGATTTGATTAAGATGTTTTTCTTTCAGATTCAGTGTCTCGGCTGAGCTGAAAAAAACTCCAGTGCATGTAGAACTGTTGCTTCATGTTCAAGCTGGAAGATTTCATAATCTTTCACCAGCCTCAACTCTCTTCATCAGGAATGTTGCTCTCAACAGCTTGTCAGCAATGTACATTCGTTTCCCTTGCTTGTATGTTACATCCAGATAGTACATCTGCAAATGAAAAGCTTTCTTTGCAGACATGTTAGAAGAGATAGAAGCAGTTTGAGGAAGATACCTTGAAGTGGCTAGTAGTTGGACCAAACTGTCATATTGACTCTTTGAAACAACTGTTGATTAAAGTGCTCGTAAGCAAAGACAATAGTGCTCTTTCTCTATCTGAGAGTAGCACTTTTCAGTTTGCATTAAAACCCTAGATGCAGCTGAACTGCTTGTCCTTTACTCATATGGGTTCTTCCAAGCCCTGTTTCACTGGCATTGCATGGCAAAGTATTTTCATCATTGACATCGTAGTACCTCAACACTGGTATTGTCATTGCTAGTTGTTTGACTCTTGTGAAAGCTGATTTATGCTGTACCCAACACCACTGCACATCCTTAACATTGTCCTTGCGTAGATATTCACATGCTGATGTCAAAATAGCAAGAAGTTTTCCAAATAGACCGAATTCTTGTTATCCACAGCAGATAGTGACATGGACCTCTGCAGATAACGCAAAAACACAGATAGTGCTGGAATAGAAATCCACTATCAACTGCACGATCTGGCAGGACCTGTCAATTAGGAAAAAGAGAAATCAGTTCTGGGGTTGACCTCGTGAATGCGCAGATCCATATTGCATGAGGATCAAGTATAGTTCACAAATTCAACAAATTATTGCATTGCTTTCATATGTTGGCTACTACATCTCTGTATAGCTGTCACCTTGTCAGGGTTCAAGTGAAGTCCTTGTGTTGTCAGCACATGACCTATAGTCTTGACTTTAGTCCCCGCCATTGCAATTTTTTTTTGTCTAGCTTTCAGGTTCATCTAGCAATCTCTCTGTAGTAATCTCACTGAATTCTGATTATGGTCAGTGATGACTCATTCCTTAGAGTCTCCACATTAATAGACTGGCAGATGTTCCACTCTGGGAAGGTCACAAGCTTTCCTATCCGGTCTGTGTTGATAATCTTCTGGAGCATTGGATATAACAGACAGCATAATGCAACAATCTTTATCTCCTAAGTGGTGCCCAGATGCAGTTCAAAACTTCTGCTTTCGTCCAGCTTCACATTAAGGGTAGTAAAAGACCTTTGCCTTGATGTGATGTGGCAAAGTGTCTTCAGTGGTTGCCATGGGTGGCGTGATCTCTTCAAAGCTTTGCTGCAACTTTTTAGATCTATGCAGACTCAGTTTGCCTTTCATTTTCACTGCTGTCATGTTGTTAATCATGCCAGATAGAAAATGCCACTTCATTGATAACTCCTTTCTTTTCTAGATCTTCTGTTTCGCCCTTCAGCTGTAGCAAGGACAGCTCTAAATGTCCTCGGCAAATGTTGTTTTAGTTTCTCACTCACTTGTTTGATATGATATTCCCCAGGCAGACATCCAGCAGCTATAAAAACATCTTTGTAATTTTCTAGTATCTGTTCAGCAGTCAATAGCTCAGTTGCCTGCATTGCAAATCCCTATTGATACATCTAGGTTTACTAGTCCATATTTTAGACTTGCTTTAATTGTGATGAACAGATTTTACTGAATGTCTAGTGTCTGAAACTCCCATTGTTTCTTCTCATTGCATTGGACTCAGCTTAATTTGTCCTCTTGGTTTAGGAAGCCTGTTGAGCCTGCTCTGTCATTCAGTAGAGTCATGATTAATTGAACATTTCAATGCCTTTTATCCACTCCATCCCCTCTACCTCATTCAACTTTTAACACACTCCAAGACTGAGCCTCCACAGACTTCGAGAGTAAAAATTCCAAAGGTTCACAACCTTCTGATTAAAATAATTTCTCCCCATCTCGGAGCTGAGTGGTGCCCCCATTATTTTTGAAATTGTACCCTCCCCGGTTTTAGACCCCTCAGTGAGGGAAAGCATCTTGCATGCATTTACCCTATCTACCTCTTTAGGTATTTTGTAGGTTTCAATGAAATCACCTCTCATTCTTTGAAAGTCTGGAGAACACAAATCAGTTTTCCCAATTTCTCTTCATGGAACAGCCCCACTATCTCAAGAACAAGTCTAGTGATCCTTTTTTGCACTTCCTCTATGGCAACAATTTCTTTCCTGAGATATAGAGACCAAAAATGCAGACATACTCCAGGTGCAGTCTAACCAAGCTGTTATTCAATTGAAGCAAGATTTCAATACTCCTCTACTAGAATCCTCTTGCAGTACTTGCAATTCATTTTTGGGTCACCATTTTAAGGTACTTTGCAGTTCGGTGAAACAAATGATGTTCCATGAAGCATTTATGTTACTGGACACTTCCTGCTCACTTGATGCTCATCTCCTGCAGTCTCCATTCTAGCAGTTTCAAACCATTTATCAGCTCTTGGATCTGACAATGCCATCCAGCTGGATGGTGTAATGTGATTTGTTAAAAATATCAGCTGATATTTACACAGCAGCTATCTTTATCGGCTTGTTTTGTTTCGTTCCAACTAAATGCTTGCATGTACAGTGATATAACCTCTAGCTGTTCGAGCACTGCGTTCTCCGCACTCGATGTGCTTCCTTTTCTTTTGCGTAATATCCCCCCTATCCTCTCGCTTTGATCTTTCTGCTGGCTTTTATGAAAGTATTTCTTCTTTTTACCCTATCTGTTTGCTTGGAATATCTTTCAGTCTAGTGCAAAGCTTTATCTGTTTCCTATGAATGCGCTCTAGCTGATAATTGACAACCTCATAGCTTCTGCACATGTTTAGAGGTTTCTCAAGAGTAAGTTTCTCCTCTGTCAGCAGATGTGTTCAGAAGGCATGATCCCTTATGCATAAGACAATGCTATGTCTGATTAGATTAACTTGCAGTTGTCCAAACTCTCAGAATTCAGCGAGACATACCAGTGCCATCACATACTGATTCCATAGTCTCCCTCACACTTGAACTCTGATATTGAACAAATGTCCTTGAAATGTAACATTGCTATAGGGTTCAAATTGTGTCTTCTAATCCTGCAAAATTACTCCTGTCTGACTTTTGAACTTCTTACTGAGATCTAGGCTGCAGTGCAGCTGGTAGCAATTTTTCCCCAGTACTAATAGCAGTTGCTCCTCTTTTGGCTTAGATATTTTAATTAATTTTGTTTCTGTCTCATGGTTTTATCTTTGAGAGTGCAAAGATATTCCAGTTCTATCTCATGGATAAGGGGAATAGCCAAGGCCTTTATCCTAGGGTTGGGAAGTCCAAAACTAAATGGCATAGGTTGTAGATGAGAGGGGGAGAGATTTAAAAAGGACCTGAAGGGTAACTTTTTCACAGAGAGGGTGGTGTATGTACAGAACAAACTGCCAGGGGAAATGTCAGAGGCGGGTACAATTACAACATTTAAAAGGCATCTGGATGGGTATTTGTATATGAAAGGTTTGGCAGCAAATGGGACTAGGTCGGATTGGGGCGTCTGGTTGGCACTAAACAATTGAACCAAAGGGTCTGTTTCTGTGCTGTAAAATTCTAAGACTGTCTTCCTTAGTATCAATACAGAAGCAGAATGTAGACAATTCACTGCCATTTTGATTGTCCAGTAATTCAAGACTTCAGACATTTTTATATACTTTCTTAATATTTCGTTCTATATAGTACAGCTCTGAAATTCCACACATTTTCAGGTGCAATACTCTGACTCCATGGGCTGAATTTTACTAAAAATCAACTAATTGAAAATGTTGGGAAGTTTCATGGAGAGTTTATCTCCATGAGCTCTAATGAGTTATCTCACATAGTTCTCCACAACTCAACTGATTATGCACACACTACAAGAATTCTCTGGCACTACTTTCTTGCAATCTTACACTTACCAGTGGCAAAATACTAGTGCGGCATTCTTTAGGAATTTTCACCACTTGGTGCCATGTTTAAACACTGTGCACCAAGTCAATTGCTGCAAATTGCAAATAGTCCTTCACAGTACACATAGTGAGAGGGAAAGTAAAAAAGAAAAAGTTGGAAGGAAACATTAGTGCAACAAGTAATACTTCATTGGAAATGGCATCTCACATTTGTAACTGTTTGCTACTTTTGATCATCTGTCTCATCGACAGTCAATGTAACTGCATCAACAAAAGTCAAGCTTCGCAGGCAATCTGTCCTTAGTAACGTCTCGTATAAGAAATCTGTCTGAGGAATTACTACTTTTTCCATAATGCCCAGTGCAGTTTCACATCTTTTAATTGTTCAGGACTGACTGTAACTTGCCCTTCAACTGCATTGCACTGTCAAACCTCCTTGCAACAATATTGGTGCCCCTTCAGTTTAGATGTGACCCATCCTCTTATACAGGTGTCTCCTGCCCTGGAAGAGATCCCAAAGTTTGGGATATCTGATGCCCTGCCTCCTACATCAGCTCTTTAGCCACACATTCAACTGTATAATCTTCCTATTTCTGACCTCTTAAGCATGTAGTACAGGGAGTAATCCTGAGATTACAACCCTAGAGATCCTGCTTTTCAACTTCCTACCTAATTCCCTTTGTAGGACCGAATATCGCTTCCTGCCTATGCCTTTAGTACCAGCGTAGGCCATGACCTCTGGCTGCATACCCTCCCTACCAGAATGCTCTGTTGCCCACTCAGAGACATCCTTGATTTTGGCACCAGGGAGGCAACTCACGATATGGAATCTTGCTCCTGGCCACAAAAATGTTTATCTTGCCTCTGGCAATAGAGTCCCCTATCACTATCGTTTGCCTACACTTCAATCTTCTTGCTGTACAACAGTGCCAACTGTACTACCATTGAACTGGCTACTGCTTTTGTTTTTCCCCGAGAGACCATAAGAATCGAATCACGCAAGGGTGATAAAAAGTGCTGCACAATGAAACAGTACATCATGGAGGATTGGACAGTAATACAATGCAGCAACTGAAGGGGATGAGAATATTGAAAATAGTCTTGAAAAGGTTGATAGTTAACAATATTAATATGTAAATCTAAACATTAGGATGCATGTTTTAATTAAATGTATAAGAAGTGACTAAGGAGGTAATCGGCAAGTATTTTTTTTTTCTTTATTCATTCACGGGATGGGGGTGTCGCTGGCCAGGCAGCATTTATTGCCCATCCCTAATTCTTGAACAAAGCCATGATTTTTCTTTCCATTCCCAAATTATTCCTCCAGAACCCTATCAAAAATCTATTCACATTCCCTTCCATTTATCATGTATATGCTGCCCGAAGATCGCAGCAGCAGCAGGGTAGGAAGTGTTCGGGATCTGTGCCTTGCTCCCACTTACCTGACCAGCCTTGTTCTTATTGGGTTTTTTTGTTTCATTTCTTCATTTCTGTTTTGTATCAAAGTTCACTTTTTCTTTTTAGCTGTGACTATGATAGAGGAAGGCAGGTGCATGGGTCTTCTGTCACGATGGCAGCATGGTGGATCTGAATATCCATTCCTCTTGGCTATAGGGGCCACGACCTTATCGAAGACTTCACCGTCTGTGGGTCTGGTCTGTTCCACCTGACAGCTTCAGCAGTGGCGATAGTGGCAAGGTGACCGCTTCACAGAACATCTACGTTCTGCTCGCAAATAAGACCCTGAACTACCCGTTGCCTGCCACTTTAACACACCATCCTGTTCCCTGACCAACATGTCTGTCTCTGGCTTGCTGCAGTGTTCTAGCAAAGCTCAATGCAAGCTGGAGGAGCAACACCTCATTTTCCGCTTGGGGACCCTGCAGCTCCCCAGACTCAGTATCAAGTTCAATAATTTTAGAGCCTAAACTCTCCCATGTCCCAACCCCCTACCCCATACACCAGGCCTTGTTACCACATAACCTGCCATTATACACTGCTTGTTGTTAGTCACTAATAGTCCCCATTAACAACCATTCACCCTACCAGCCTGATTGTTATCAACTGTTTGTCTGTCCAACTGATCTTCTCTCTCTTTAGGCTCTATCCTATCGTTTACTCCCTACCCCATCCCCCTCCCCTTTTTTCTGCGTATAAACTGAGGTTTTCCCAGCCACCGTCATTGAGGAAGGGTCACTGGACCCGAAATGTTAACTCTGGTTTTTCCTTCGCAGGTACTGCCAGACCTACTGAGCTTTTCCAGCAACTTTGTTTTTGTTCTTTTCCAAGACACTTTAGTTTAAGGTCCTTGATAATTGTCACAGCAATCACTGCAGTTAGTATATTGGCATTTATTGTCTTCGATAAATTTCAAAGATGCTAAAAATACCTTCTTAAATATTTAAATTTAAATTTAAATTTAAATTTGATTATTGCTGAAGATTTTAATCATGTCAGGTGCAACAGATACCTGACGTTTTTGATGGTATTAGTAAAACAGAATTGCTTTCATTGCTTCAATCCAATCCCACACAAAGTTATACTAATATAATAATATGAATTTATAAATGAGCAAATACTACAGCAAGTTGGGTATAATGAGACAAACAATGAGTAAATTACTTTTTTATTAGTGTTAGTTGGTGGAGCGATAGTAATATGGGACAACTCCGAGAACCATCTTCAGGGTTCAAAGACACAATGACTGAAGTTTACACTTGTACATATGTATATAAAAATCGAGTTGGGGCAGAGAGCTAGACCAGTACACAATCTGCAAATTATCAGTATTATTGAGTGATACCTCTTTTAAGTGCAGTATACATGGTCATTCATCAGGCTGTGTGGCGCATTGGTAACGTCCCTACTCTGAGCCAAGAGATCTCAAGCCCCAAGTGACTTCAAGATCACCTCTTCCCGAAGTGTGTAATACCACCTCTGAAAATGTTGTGATAAAATGTCTATCTAGTCATTCATGGACAGTACAAAAGAACTGACAAATTGTGAACAACTTGCAAGTTATATAGCAATTCTAACATAGGGAAATGCCTTAAAGCACTTCATAGGAGCATTAAAGTTTAACACACACAGACAAACAGTTGCAGTTATATCGCACCGTTCACAACGAGCAGATGTCCAAATCACTTAGCAACCAGAGATGTGCTTTTGCAGTAGTCGTTCTTGCAATGTGGGAAATATGTAAACTAATTTGAGCACTACAATGTCCCACATCTGGTCATGATGACCACATAATCCATTTTGTGGCATTAATTGAGCAATAACTATGTGCCAGGACACCAGGGATAACACGCTAGTCCTTCAAAATAGAATCAAGGGATCTTTTATGTTGAAGCATGCAAGTAGAGTGGGCAGTTTGGGCCAGAGTTTAAGGTCTCATCCAAAGGATGGCACTTAAGACAGTCCTGCATTAGCACGTCATCTGAGATTTTCGTCCTCAAAGCCTGGAGTGAGATGTGAAATTGGGAAATATTAGGACAAATCCAAAAGCTTGGTCAAAGGCAGGCTTTTGAGGAGCATCTACAGGAGGAGAGAAAGCCACAGAGGTTTAGGAAAGGAATTCTAGAGCTTAGGAACTTGGCATTTGAAGACATGGCAATCATTGGTTGAGCATTAAATATTGGGGATTACAAGAAGTCATGATTGGAGCCAATTTCATTTTAATTTTTGTTGATACTTTAAGGCTGACAATGAGGTGTCATGTGTTTTTAGCATCGGTTTATAGTGCTAAATGATGGGTTGCTGCCTCTAGTTTGGCAGGAGATTAATCTCAGTCGTGTTGCCAGGTGAAGGAGGCAGGATCACTTTTCTTCCTCATTGCTCAACATTTTGGGAATTTAGGTAGGTGAAATAAATAGTTCAACTACTAGCATGTTAAGTAAAAGTACAGAATCAGAGACAATGTGAAAATGAGAACTGATAGAATCCTCATGTGTTTAACGTAGCATATATTTAATGATCTGTTGACGTGGAATAAACTTCATTAATTGTGCTAAAATATAAACTACATTTCCCCCATTTTATGATTTGCCTGTACTTTTTTGAGTTCATTTTAGTTTTTACACCTCAATCATGAACCCTCCCACCTTCCTAGCATTCTTTTGTGTCTGAAGCTGGGAGAAGTAAACTTAACTTCATATCAGTGTTATAAGAAGCCAAACAGCCAAATCAACTCAGCCTCCCTATCCCTGTATTTGCAACACAATAAAATTAAAATATCCACGAACTCTCAAAATGAACCAGACTTTTTGAATAACCAATACTAGACTTTGTCAGTAACTGATACCAGACACCAAGTGTATAGCTTTAACAAAGATTTAACAATTTATTATTATATTCTCTATATTGTCATCTGGCTTCGGGAGAACTGCATTTGTGTAGTTTCAATTGTTTTTAATCTAGTTCTGGTTAGAGAATCACCTGAAATAACTTAACTTCTCACTGTCCTTGACTACCTCTGGTGTTCCCCAACCAAACTGATGTTGGCCACTTGATTTCATCTACATGCTATCCCTTGATGAAATATCTTAAAATTATGACGTCAGTTTCCCTATGGTCCTGAGGACACCCAACTCTACCTCAAAATCCATCACTTTTAAACCTGTCTCAGTTTCTAAACTGACTAACTACTTTTCTGACATCTAGAGATAGTAGGAACTGCCGATGCCGGAGTCCGAGATAACAAGGTGTGGAGCTGGAGGAACACAGCAGCCAGGCAGCATCAGAGGAGCAGGAAAGCTGACGTTTCGGGTTTTAACCCGTCTTCAGAAATGAGGGAGGGGAAGGGGGCTCTGAAATAAATAGAGAGGGGGAGGGCAGTGATCGAAGGTGAATAGTGGAGCAGGTAGGTGGAGAGAAGACGGACAGGTCAAGGAGGCGGGTGATGAAACTAGTAAAGTGAGTGTAGGTAGGAAGTTGGGATGGGGGTTGATCAGTGAGGAGGGAGGGGTGGACAGGTGGGAGGGAAGACGGACAGGTCGAGGAGGCGGGGATGAAGCTGCCATGAGAACCTCGAACGGTTCATCAATTTTACTGACACCTCCCACCCCAACCTAAAGTTCACCTGGATCATTTCTGATACCTCTCTCTCCTTCCTGGACCTCTCTGTCTCCATCTCTGGTAACCACCTTGAAACATATCTATTTCAAGCCTACCAACTCCCACAGCCACCTAGAATACACCTCCTCTCACCCACCTTCCTGTAAGCATGCCATCCCCTATTCCCAATTCCTCCGTCTCCGCCGCATCTGCTCCCAAGATGAGGCATTCCACTCCCGGACATCCCAGATGTCCTCATTTTTCAAGGACACTTCAAGGCAATTCCACACCAACCTCCCGGCGCCCCCCCGCCCCCAACCCCAACCACAGTGGTGGAAAACGCCCTCGACCGCATCTCTTGCGTTTCCCGCACCTCAGCCCTCACACCCACTCCCCACAATAAAAACAAAGACAGAATTCCCCTTGTCCTCACGTATCACTCCATTAACCCCTAGATTCAATGCATCATTCTCTGCCACTTCCGCCACCTGCAATCTGACCCCACTACCAAGGATATATTTCCCTCCCCACCCTTATCTGCCTTCCAGACTGACCGCTCTCTCCACGACTCCCTCATCCAGTCCACAATCCCCACTAGCCCCACCACCACCGGCACCTTTCCCTGCAACCGCAGGAGGTGCTACACCTGCCCCTACACCTCTCCCCTCACCTCCATCCCAGGCCCCAAGAAAACCTTCCACATTAAACAGATGTTCACCTGCACATCGGCTAAAGTGGTTTATTGTATCCACTGTTCCCGATGTGGCCTCCTCTACATCAGGGAGACCAAGCAGAGGCTCAGAGACTGCTTTGTGGAGTACCCATGCTCGGTTCATGACAAATGACAACACCTCCTAGTCGCAAACCACTTCAACTCCCCCTCCCACTCCCTGGACAACGTGTTCATCCTGGTCCTCTTCCAGTGTCACAACAATGCCCCCCGAAAACTGGAGGAACAGCAGCTCATATTCCGCCTTGGAAACCTACAATCCAATGGTCTCAATATGGATTTTCCGAGCTTCAAAATCACCCCACCCCCCGACTTCATCCCAAGACCAGCCACCCCTCTCATTCCCACCTCATTGACCTGTCCGTCTTCTCTCTCACCTATCTGCTCCTCCCACCTCACTGACCAACCCCCACCCCCACTTCCTACCTACACTCACCTCTACTAGTTTCATCCCACCTCCTTGACCTGTCCATCTTCCCTCCCACCTATCCGCCCTTCTATTTTGACATCTAGTTGTTTTTGATTATTCATAGGATGTTTACATCACTAGTTAGGCCAGCATTTATTCCTACCCCTAAATGCCCATGAAAAGGTGGAGGTGAGCCTTTACTTTAAACCACTATTTCGTCATCTGTGGGACTTGACTATACCCATAGGTGTCACTAAGAAGGGAATTTCCAGGATTTTGACCCAGCAACAGTGAAGTCATGGATAGATAGTTCTAGGTCATGATGGTGTCTCGCTTGGAGGACCAGTTGAAGTTAGTGGTACTTTGTAGCCCTTGTCCTGCTAGATGGTAGAAGATGTTGGTTTTGAAGGTGTTGTTAAAGGAACTTTGATGAGTTGCTGCAGTACATATTGCACATGGTACACATTGCGGTTACTGTGTTGGTGATGAAGGAAGTGAATATTGAAGATGGTGGATGGGGTGCCAATTAAATAGACTGCCTTGTCCTGGATGATGTTGACAGTCTTGAGTGTTAAGGGTACTGCACTCGTCCAGTCGAGTGCAGAGTCTTCTATCACACTATTTTGTGTAGTAGACGATGGAAAAGCCTTGGGGAGACAGGAGACAGGTTACTCATGACAGCATTTCTAGCTGTGACTTACTCTTTATTCACAGTATTTATATGGCTGGTCCATTTCAGTTGATGATAACCTCCAGGATGTTGATAGTGGGTGATTCAGTAATAGTAACGCTATTGAATGGCAAGGGATGACAGTTAGCCGTTCTCTTGTTGGAGATTGTCATTGCCAGGCACTTGTGTGCTGTGAGTGTTTATTGCTACCTATCAGCCCAAGTCTCAACATTGTCCAGGATTTGCTTAATTTAGACATGAGCAGGTTCAGTATCTGAGGAGCTGTAAATGGTGTTGAACGATTGTCAAAGAACATCCCCACTTCTGACATTAAGATGGAGAAGAGGTCATTGATGAAGCAATTGAAGATGGTTGGGTCAAGGACTATCCTGAGGAACAAGTAGAAATATTCCCCAATAAAATTATTACGAAGACGAAAGCTATTGTTTTCATTCCCAGTCACCAATTTCATTTCCGTTGCGCTGACTCAATCAATCTCTTTATCCATAACTGTAACATCACCAAGATCACCTATTTCCACCTCCAACCATCGCCCAATTTTGTCCCTCAACTTATCTGCAGCTGAAGCCTTCATCCATGCCTTTGTTACCTCTTGATTTTAGTATTTCTATACATCCCTGGCCAGGTGACCCTCCAGACACTTGAGGTCATTTAGAATTCTTCCTGCCTGTGTTCTAACTTTCACCAAATTCTGTTTACTCATTTTCGGTTGTGCTGAATGACCTACATTAGCTCCTGGTCAAGCAATGCCTCTATTCAAAATACTCACCCTTGTTTCCAAGTTGCTTTACAGTCTCACCCTGGACTATCCCTGTGACCTAATATGCTCCATAAATTCTAGTCTATTGAGCATGTTGTATTTTAATCTCTCCAACAAATATGGCCAGGCCCCAACTTATGGAATTAATGTAACTATCTCTACCTTTCTTTTCTCTTTTAAGTCACACCTTAAGACCTGCCTTTTCAACCAAACTATCAACCATTTCTGCCATATCTCAAGCAGTTGTTTCATCAGATCATCAGATAATTGTAAATCAGTTTGTGGTTATATTTAGCAGATTCTGTTAATGTACGTGTACCTCGCGTCGATCTTTTTGATAAAGATTTGGAGTTGTCTCGGTTGTTCTTCATGTGCCTTAAGAATGTGTAAAAAAGCTGACTTGCAATGAACAGAATTTTCATTGTTTCATTTCATTTACAGAGCTATCAGTTGCAGTACCTTTGTAGAATGCAGCCCATTATTCAGATGATAGTACGAACAGTGGAGCATATACTTTGTATAACTAATCCAAATTTTTAGTACATCTTTTGACATGCAGTTTTATACCCACATCCATTAGTTTGGGGCGAAGATACACTGGTCAAGGAGAAAGTCAGATCAAGTACTGTTTTCAGACAAAAAAACTGCAGGTGCTGGAGTCCAAGGTAGACGAACAGGAGGCTGGAAGAACACAGCAAGCCAGGCAGTGTCTGGAAGAAAGGAGAAGTCAATGTTTCAGGTATTACCCTTCTTCAGGACTGGATGTGGGGACAGGCGGAGCTGCAGGTAAAGGGGGAGTGATAGCAGAATGGTGGTGATAAGTGGACACTATTAGTAGGTACGACCTGGTTGGTCGGGTGGAGGTGGGGCTGGAAAGGGAGCTGGGGGGGTGGGTGGGAAGGTTACTTGAAGTTGGAGAACTCAGTGTTGAATCCTCCAGACTGTAGGCTGCCCAGGCGGAAGATCAGATGTTGTTCCTCATATTTGTATTCTGACTCGCTGCAATGCTGGAGGAGGCCAAGGGAGGACATGTCAGAGGAGGAATGGGGGAGGGGATTTGAAATGGGCTGTGACTAGGAGGTTAGGCTGGCCATTACAGGCCAGGTGAAGATGCTCAGCGAAACAGTCACCTAGTCTACGTTTAGTGTCACCGATGTAGAGAAGACCACCTCGGGAGCCCTGGAGCTAGTAGACTAGGTGAAGTTCTGTCTCACCTGGAAGGACTGTTTTTTAGGGTCTGGATGGAGGTGAGGGAGGTGGTGTGTGGGGAGGTGTTACATCTTTTATGGTTGCAGGGTAAGGTACAGAGGGGGTCAGAGTGGTTGGTGGGGAGTATGGCGCGAACTAAGGAGTAGCGAAGGGAATGATCCTTGCGGAAGACTGAAAGGAGTGGGAAGTGGAAGATGTTCTGGGTGGTGGGGTCTGATTGGAGTTGGCAGAAGTATTTGGGAATGTTATGTTGGATGCGGATGCTGGTGGGGAAGAAAATGAGGACAAGTGGCACCCTACTTTTGTTATGTTTGGAGGAGTGGGGAATGGAGGAGGCACGGTGGAGGGCTATCTGGGTAACAGAGGAGGGGGGGAAATGCGCGTTGTTTGAAAAAAGCAGACATCTGCGATACCTGGGAGTGGAACGTCTCCTCGTCAGACCAGATGCGACAGAGATGGAAAAAATTGGGAAAACGGGATGGAGTTTTTGCAGGATTCAAGATGGGAGGAGGTGTAGTAGCTGTCTAGACTGCACATCCTCCAACCTTGTATCCTGCAAAAACTCCATCCCGTTTTCCCAATTCCTCCGTTTCCATCACATCTGCTATGACGAGGAGATGTTCCATTCCAAGCATCCCAGATGTCCCCCTTTTTCAAACAATGCTTTTTAACCGCGCCCCCCGAGCCGTCATCCAGATAGTCCTCCACAGTGCCTCCTCCATTCCCCCTCCTTCAAACATAATAAAAATAGGGTCCTCCTTGTCCTTACTTTGCGCGTCACTCGCCTCCACATCCAACGTATCATTCTCAAACACTTCCACCAATTCCAATCAGACCTTACCACCCAGATCGTCTTCCACTCCTCACCTCTCTCTGCCTTCCACAAGGACCATTCCCTGCACCACACTCCCCACCAACCACTCCAACCCCCTCCGTACCTTCCACTGTAACCATAAAAGATGCAACACCTGCCCACACACCATCCCCCTCACCTCCATCCAAGGCCCTAAACAGTGCTTCCAGGTGAGACAGAGCTTCATCTGCATCTCCTCCAAACCAGTCTACTATATCCAGTACTCCTGATGTGGCCTTCTGTACATCAGTGACACCAAAAATAGACTAGGTGACCATTTCACCGAGCATCTTCGCCTGGCCTGTAACAGCTAGCCTAACCGCCCAGTCACCGCCCAATTCAACTCCCCTCCCCAACTCCTCCTCCGACATGTCCGTCCTCTGCCTCCTCCAGTGTCGCAGCAATTCAGAACTCAAATTTGAGGAACGACATGTTATCTTCCGCCTGGGCACCCTACAGCCTGGAGGACTCAACACTGAGTTCTCCAGTTTCAACTAAACTTCCCATCTATCCCCTGGCTCCCTTTCCAGCCCTACGTCCTCCCTTCCATTCCATCTACAGGCCCTCCCTTCCAGCCACTAACCAGATTCATCTCTCCCATCGACCACCAGGTCATACCTAATATTGATGTCCACTTATCACCACCATTCCGCTACCCCGCTCTTCTCCCCATTCTCTCTTTATCTGCAGTTCCCCTGACCCTACATCCAGTCCTGAAGAACGGTAATACCCGAAATGTTGACTTCTCCTTTCCTCCAGATGCTGCCTGGCTTGCTGTGTTCTTCCAGCCTCCTGTTTGTCTACCAAGTCCTGTCTTCAGGCTTGGATGACTTTACAACACTATACAGTGCATATTAAGTCTGAATACCACAATACATGGTGTTTCAAGATATACCGGGCTCTACTGTTACATTTTGAAAGATTATTCCATTAATTCTGCCATTTGGTTTACTCAACATGCGTCAGTGTATGTTTCTAACATTCATGTGGCAAGCTTCAGTCTTCCCTTAAGTTATTCAGTTTTTTATTTGTCCCCTTAACACTGTCCACACTACTATTTATGCCTAGTGAGGAGCATTTTCACGACATTATTGCAAAGTTATTCCAATGTCCTAAAGCACTTGCACACAGTAGTTAACTTTATGGAAGCAAAAAGTAGCATTTACTAACTTTCAGATACAACATGGCTAGTTGGAGAATAATTCAGCTATAGTTTTGCATTAAAATGTGCAATGATCATATTGTAATCTAAAAAGCTCAGTGTGTAGCAGATCATTCTCTGGTATATTCATACTACCTTTTTAACTTGTGAAGAATCACTCATATTAAGTGTCATATCAATCATATTAACTTATGAAGAATCATTCGTATTACTCAGCATGCTGAGAGGAGAGGACATGCAAGATAACTTTCCATAAAGAGAAGGCAATCATAGTGACTGCAGTCTTAGATTTTTTTATGGTGAGACAAATAATCAGAAAATTATTTACTTAAATGATAGTTAGCAACTTGCATTCAATTTTTACATGAATTTTCAGGAAACTATCTAAAGTTATGTTTTTTACATTTGTGGAAATAACGTCTCAAAAAGCTGTTTAATGTTGCATTGGAGGTGAGATAAAAGGTACTGCAGATGCTGGAGAATCCGAGATAACAAGCATGGGGCTGGATGAACACAGCAGGTCAAGCAGCATCATTGCATTGATTTTATATAAGGAGGCATTTCACTACTTATTTTGGTTAATGCTTAGAAAGATACTGAAATAACTCCACAGAGGCTGGTATCATCACCAAGTCAACCTTTATTTACACCTGAACTATCCTTGACTTCAGTACTGCCTCATTCAGTGTCAGGTCCAAGAGTGGCAGTATCTCTAACACTCCCGTTTTTATATATCAGCCAGGGTTCCCTGATTGGACCAAATTAACAGCTCCAATCAGGGAACACATATTTTGAGGTCCAGCTGGCTGACCTTGTCACAATCACTACAGATACGAGATTTCCTTATGAAAGAGGAGGTTCGACAAATACACAAGTCACCCCTGAAAATCTAAAGGTAGCCCTTGAGAAAATGTTGAGAAGAATCCATGAGACAAAAGCAGTTATTTTGACCCCGGCTTTCAGTCTATTGAATATCAGTGAGAGGTTTCACAAAGCTTTCACTTGACTAATTCTCCAATATATGCACTAAGTCTAATCTGTAGAATTCGCATAATGTGCCGAAATGCACCTTTGGGTGCTACTTGTGAAATCAGCAAATTCATCTGTGCAGTAATTGGGGCAGCGACACAAGGCAAGTTCCTGTCACAATCACCAGTTTGTGTGGAGTTAGTGAAACTTAATTGGCCAAGTGCTGACAGCACTATTATTGACCAGTCTGGTAAGAAAGAGAGAGAAAAATCAACTACACAACTGTTCCTATTTGCCATCTAGCTACCCCTACTGGAAATGTGTATGTGTGGGCAAAACTGGGCTTGCAGTACTTGCTGTGGCCTGATGGTATTTATTGTCAAGATTCACATCAAAAACAATAAATTAAGTATTAAGACCACCACACGACTGTTATGAAAAATGGACTCTACAGAAGAAAGGAACTAGAGAAAATCGACACAAGTTAAAATTTTCAAGGCAAAAGAATTTTGAAAATGCGTTTCTCTGCTTTGTACGTATCGAAACTTTATACTATTTATGATGTTGATCACTACTCATCTATTACTTAAGGGCTTAGGAATTATCAGAAATCCATATATATATATGAGGCGCAGTCAAAGCGTTTGTATCTTTATTACCTACTCTAATGGAGAGGTTGTACATGTTTTGACAGTTGAGTTTTATTTTCTACTAATTCTGATTTGCTGCCTTACTACCTTCATTTATAAAATAGAATGTTAAATATTTAATATGTTTGTAATTTGTAGATTTTAACGTAATTGTGAATTTTGTTCAGTGGTTATATCTATATAGCAAGTACTATTGGCCATTTTAAGCAACGGCACTAGATAATGACCATTGATCATACTTTTGGGAAAAGTAAAATAATAATGCCTGCTTAACCTGTGCCAATGTTGCAAAGGTCTGTTCAAAAGAAAAGAGCTTCTGGTTCTTTCTTTCATTGGATATGATCATGATGAATTCCTGGAATTTTGATCAAGGTGAGATGCTCTATCTGAAAAACAGAACAAAGTATGTAAAGCTTTCTTTAGTCCAAATATCCACCTCAATATTACAGATTGTAAGCATGGTTCTCTTGAAATTGTACTTTTGCAGCCACCAGTAAAGGTGATGCAGTTTTAGCATTTCTGTACATGTAAGGTTCAGACCATTTCAAGCCATAAGTGGAGGTACTTAACTACCTTTTTCATAAAGGGTCATTTTTTTGTGAGGCTTTAATCCCACTGACAGGTGGGCTGGAAACTTTTGAGGTAAATAGAAGTATCTGAGAATTTTAGTTCCCTTGTAAGCAAGTCTGTTTAAATCTGAAACTCTCAGAAATCCTAAGTGCAGTAATTAGAAGTCTCTTCTCAATGTCGAAACAGAGTTATGATTGTTTAGCTGGAGATGAAAGGATTGAATTGGGTGTGCCAACCAACTAAGTGAGTTTCTACAGGAATGTTAAACTTGTAATAAGCATTTATTTAAGCCAATTGGTGGGATTGTATTAACTAATAAATTATCGGTTTGAAGGAGACAGCCCTGATTTCTCCACTGAAACCTAATAGCAAGCAAAACTATTTGCAAGGGGCTTAGCTTCTTAATGAGAATGACCTGATCTGGGCTCCAGCGCTATTGTTTAGCTAATTAAGGCTAAACAGCTTCTGCTAAATACAGTACAGTAAGCACAATTCACAAGAAACAGGTCATACCATATCCCTAGAGCTAAACACTGAATCTGATTGATTCAAACAAAAATTAAATTTCCTCTGCTAAATTGGATTTATTTTTACTAGCAACGCTATTAAAAATGTTTGTTTGTGATGTTTCATTAAGCATTAACTTGCTATTGATTTTTAACTTTTCTTTAACTCATGTATTTTTTGAAAAACTTGTCAAATAAACCTTTTGAGGTTTATGGCAGGGTTGTGGGGGATGGTGTTATTGTGGTGTTGGGCCTTTAAGCCATTCTGATACTCTAGAAACCAAACATAACACGATGGTCAGGTTTTTTTCCCCACTCAGGAACAATAAACCTTTGACTTCAAATTTATTCTGCACCACTGTTCAAGTGCAAGTAAACATATCCATTTTATTCCAATGCTGAAATAGATGAATGTCGCAGAAGATGATTTAACTTTGTCACTGACTGCTACAGTTTTAGTTTAGGCACTTTTATATGATCATATATTGAGTTAGAACATTAGTGATAAATGTTTCTACATTTTACAACTTAATAGGAATTAATTCTTGATAAGACGAGGCAAATGTGCAAAGAACATGAATATAATTTTTTTAAGAAAAATTATATTTCTACAGCGTCATCCGCAACTTCAGGAATTTCAAAATCCAACTGACAATATAATTCAAAAAACAGATCAGAAAATTGTGATGACTCTAAGAGATTATTTTGTCCTGGTTTTTTTGAAGACAGGTTGGAAGGCAGAGGCGCAGAGCAGTCTGCCAAAACCACTAGAGTAAACAGCTTGTGAGATGTTGGGTATTTTTTAAAGTTGGAACAATGGAAGCAGCCTGGATGAGTGTGGCCAGTTCTCACAGACTAGGATTTCTAGTTTATTTTTTAGGATTTAGGTTTAGCTTTAAGCAATTACTGTGGTGGGCCTGAAGAGGTAGAAGCTTGCTTTTCTGTCTCTCAGTTGCAGCTAAAAGCTGGGGTTTCTTTCTGCTACTGGGTTACCTACGGGACAAATCTATTTTTCTGAATTTTTCTTTTTGTCAAGGGATGTGATTATGGGATCTTACCATATTGGAACAGTTAATTAGTAATAGTTACTGAATCTATGATTTTGTTAAGTTTTCCAAAGGGTTAAGCTGTTCTAAATTCCTCTGATTATATTTTAACTATCGCGTTTGTTATGGACCAGACCAGACCCCTTGAAAATATTTTAAAAGGTAACCTAGACCCTAACTTTTTCTTACTTTAAAGGTAGATGTGAAGTACCTATTCCAGCTGTGATGCAACTGGTCAAACCACTCAATGTTAAGCAAAACACAGTTTATTTAAATACTACAGTTAAAATGCAAATAAAAGGAAGAGGAACTTAGACTGACATAACTATTGGAAAACTTAACTAAATAATAGATACAGTACCTATCACTAATTAACTGTTCCAATATAGTAACACCCCATAAACACACCCCTTGACAAAAATGTAAATTCAGACACAGATTTTTACAGGCAATTCTCCAATCTAGGAGGAAACGAAATCGAGAGATTTCAGAGAATGTAGCAGCTAGGTATCATTTTACTGAAGCTCCAACTCTTCTGGGACCCAAACAGATTCTGACTGCTGCAGCTTGAAAAAAAACTAGAAAGCTTGATTTCTGAGAACTGGTGTTGTTACAAATGTTTTTAAAAAACACCCTAAAGGCCTCTTCTGATTTTGACTTAGGCTGTCTCCCATAGCCACTTCGACGTCTCTGCCTTTACAACCTCTCTTCAATAAAACCCAGGACAAAATAACCTTTCTAAAAGTGACAGCATTATCGCATGTTTGAACAAATTGTGTTTTGCTTAATATTCAGTAGTTTGACCAGTTACATTGCATTTGCAACATGGCACTTTACATTTGCCTTTAAAATAAGAAAAAGGGTGTAGGCAGCCTTCTTAACATATTTTGAGGGGGTTGGTCTGGTCTGTTCTATAACAAAATGTATACACAGCAACATGCTACAAGCAGTAATGTGAAAATGAGTAGATGAACAGTTTTAGGTCTTGGCATCATAAATAATCAAGGAACTTAGCAAAAGTATCTTTTCTTCCAATTTGCTGTTCTATAAGTTGTCAACTCAAATTTTCATTTTCTTTCTGCTTGATGATATGGCAAAGATTGGGAATGCTGAGATCAAGCTTGCAGTTCCAACAACACTGAAGGAGCTCAACACCATCCAGGACAAAGCAGTCCACCTGTTTAGCATACTATCCATAACTTATAAATTCACTTCCTTTCCAGTGACAGCAGCGTGTACCATCAATGCTGCAACAACTGTCCATGGTTCCTTCAACAGCATTTTCCAAAGCTCAGGCTTGTACTGTTTTGAAGTACTTTAAAAACATATACATGGGAATATCACCTGCAAGTTGCTGTCCAGGCCACACACCTTTGTGGCTTGGAATTACAATGTCATTCCCTCACAATTGTTGGGTCATAATCTTGGAGCTGTCTTCCTAACAGCAGTTTGTGTGTACTTACACCCCAAGGACTGCAACAATCCAAGAAGGGAGCACCATCACCTTTTCAAGAGCAATTGAAGATGAATAATGAACATCCACTCAGCCAGTGACACCCATATTCTACCTATTATACAGCATCTTAAAACTTCAAAATGCTCTGTCAGTAGGTTTAGCTTTTATTTATTGCAAAATACTGGACAGGGTGTTTGTAAAGGACTAAAGATGCCAAAAAGCTGCATCTTGCTTAAATATGGAATGATACATTCGGTGTAAGTGCAGTCTTAATCTCTTTGCAGTTTTAGTGTGAGCTCTTGTTGATTTAGCAATAACTTTTCATGTTTTTAAAAGAAACCAGTCAAGTCTAGATTTCTGTCCTGATGCATGATGCATCATCAGAGAACAGTCAACATTAAGACCCCGATAGATGTAAGTCCTCAGCACTGTATTTTTCAAGTAAGATGCTGGATTTATATTCTTCATACAAAAAGGTGCATGTTAACACAAAGATTTAAAATGTCAGACTTGGGTCAATTAGTCATCTTAGGGTGTCTACAGGAACCTTTGTGGCTGACTTCTTATTCTGTTAAGGTTCATAATCCAAACAATTAAAGGACTGAGTATTTGAAAGATGAGTTAATTCTTCTAGCTTTTCAAAAGTTAATTCTTCTAGCTTTTCAGAAAACTGCCTTTGTTCAGTGACAGTGTCCTCTATGAGAAAATTGATTATTTTATTAAGTTATCATTACAAATGCATTAGATGGTTCATTTTGTGAATGTGTTAGAAGCTTTTTCTTTCCTCTTCCAGTTAAGGGAATGGGTCAGATTAATGATCCATTTGCCTAAACAATTGTAGAACGAAAATAACCCTCTTTAAATATTGTTAATTTTTCTTATACATTCATAAAATGTGCATACCACCAGTGTCATGTTCAGGACAACCTGTCACATCATGAAATTTCATATCAACGTAGATGCAGAAATAGGCCATTCAGCTCATGGAGTCTGCCCTGCCATTCATTACAATCATGGCTGATCGAACACATCAGTGCCTTTTACTCCTCTCATCACTATAATTCTGTGTGCCACTGGTAATCAGAATCTATCAATTTCTACCTTAAATATACTCAAAAGACCAAACCTCCACAGGCTTATGTGTTAGAGAATTCAAAGATTTACAACCCTCTGAATAAAATAATTCCTCCTTCTCTCGGACCTCAGCAGCATCCCTCGTATTTTTAAATTGTATCCCTTGATCATAGCTTCTTGAATAAGGAAAACATCTTACAGCAGATGCTGGAATCTGAACTGAAAACAAAAGGTTCCTCTCACCTATCCCCTCCTCCCACTTCAAGCCCCACCCCCATCTCCTATCTACTAACCTCATCCCGCCCCCTTGACCTGTCCGTCCTCCCTGGACTGACCTATCTCCTCCCTACCCCCCCACCTACACTCACCTTTACTGGCTCCATCCCCGCCTCTTTGACTTGTCTGCCTCCTCTCCACCTATCCTCTTCTCTATCCATCTTCTATCTGCCTCCCCCTCTCTCCCTATTTATTTCAGAACCCTCTTCCCCTCCCCCATTTCTGATGAAGGGTCTAGGCACGAACCGTCAAGCTTTCCTGCTCCTATGATGCTCCTTGGCCTGCTGTGTTCATCCAGCCCCACACCTTGTTATGCTGGAAATCACAGTGGGCGAGGCAGCATCCATGGTGACCAGGACACCACATCTGAACATCAAGCCATTGTTGCCAGGACTGTCACCGACCTCATCACCTCCAGAGATCTTTCCCCACAATGCATCCTGCCTTATAGTCTCCCAACCTCAGACAGTCCACTTCTACCTCTTCCCAAAATCCATAAACCAGACTGCCCCAGTAGGCCCATCATATCTGCCAGTTCCAGTCCCACTGAACTTAGTTTCTCCTAACTTGACTCCGTCCTCTCACTACAGATCCTGCCCGCCTACATCCGCAATTCCTTTGATGCCCTCTGCCATATTGATAATTTCCAGTTCCCTGGCCCTAACTGCCGCCTGTTCACTATGGATGTCCAATCTTTCTAAACCTCCATTCCCCACCAGGATGATCTGAGAGCTCTCGGCTTCTTTCTTGACCAGAGGCTTGAACAATCCCCATCTGCCACCACTGTCCTCCACTTGGCTGAAGTTGTTCTCTACTGAACAATTTCTCCTTTCATTTATCTCACTTCTGGCAAGTCAAAGGAATGGCTATGGGCACCTGCATGGCTCCCATTATCCATGCCTCTTTATGGGGTATATAGAACAATCCTTGTTCCAGTCCTACACTGGCCCCCTCCCATAACTGTTTTACTGGTACATCGACAACTGTTTTCGTGCTACTTCATGCTTCCACCAGGACGTTGAAAAATTTGTTCATCTTGCCTCCAGTTTCACCCCTCCATAACTTTCCCATGGTCCATTTCTGACACTTCGCTTTCTTTCCTTGGCCTCTCCCTCTCCATCTCCATTTCAGGGAATAAACTGTCCACTGCCATCCACTACAAAATCACTGACTCCCATAGCTACCTTCCCTACAGATCATCACACCCCATGTCCTGCAAGGATTCCATCCTATTCTCCCAGTTCCTTCGCCAACGTTGTCTCTATTTGGACGATGCCACATTTCCAAAACAGCGCTGCTGACATGGCTTCCTTCTTCCATAACTGTGGTATCCCACCACTGTGGTTGACAGGAACCTCAACTGCATCCAACTTATCACCCGTGTTTCCGCCCTTGCCCCTTCCCATCACTCTCAGCAGCATGATCGGGTTCCCTTTGTTCTCACTTTTCACCCCACCAGCCTCTGCATTCAAAGAATCATTCTCCGCCATTTCAGACAACTCCAGCAGAACACCACCACAAAACACATCTTTCCTTTCACTCCCCTGTCTGCATTTTGCAGGGATCGTTCTCTCCGGGGGACACTAGTCGGTTCCTCAACCACCAACACCACCCCCTGCCCCTCCCATGGCACCTTCCCATGTAACCGCAGAAGATGCAACACCTGCCCCTTCACCTCCTCCCTGCTCACTACCCAAAGGCCTGAACAGTCTTTCCAGGTGAAACATCATTTCACCTGTACCTCGACCAATCTTGTGCATTGTATTCGCTGCACCCAATGTGCCCTACCCTGCATTGAAGAAACTAAATGCACTCTGGGCAACTGCTTTGCAGAACATCACCTGTCCATGTACAAGTATGACCCTGACCTTCCTGTAGCCGGTCATTTTAGTACAGCTTTATGCTCGCGTGCCCACTTGTTTGTCTTCGGCATGCTGCAGTGCTCCAGTGGAGGAGTAACATCTCATCTTCAGAAAGGCAATTTACAACCTTCTGGGCTCAATATTGAGTTCAACACCTTCAAATTGTGAATCCGTCCCTTCCTCTTCTTTCAGATTTGCTTGTTATAATCTCTGTCACCGTCTCGCTCCTCCCCCCATTCCAGTAGGACTGTCTGTTCTTTCAAGTCTGGCAGTTAAACACACTATTGTTCTGCCATTCTCATATTCCGATCACTTAATCTGAACTACAACATCCTTTCTTCCCCAGCACTCCAACAGAACCAACCCCCCACTACTGCATAAATGCTGCCCCCTCCGTACTTCAGCTCTGATGAAGCATCATCTAGACTCAAAACTTGCTTTCTTTCCATGAATGCAGCCTTACCTGTGTCTACAGAATGCAGGCCCAGTTTGCTCAATGTCTCTTCATCAGACAATCTTGCCATCCAAATTTGGTGAATCTTTGTTGCGCTCCCTGAGTGACAATAATATCTTCTGAAGAAAAATCATACAGGAGTGTAAATATTAAGATCTCCTCTCCACCTATCCTCTCCTCTATCCATCTTCTATCTGCCTCCCCCTCTCTCCCTTTTTATTTCAGAACCCTGTTCCCCTCCCCCATTTCTGATGAAGGGTCTAGGCCCGAAACGTCAAGCTTTCCTGCTCCAATGATGCTGCTCGGCCTGCTGTGTTCATCCAGCTCCACACCTTGCTATCTCGGATTCTCCAGCATCTGCAGTTCCTATTATCTCTGATACAATTTTAACCCCACTGCAAAGCCTCTTCTAAGGATGCCCACCCTGAAGAAATTACCTTCCTCCCTCTGGACAAACCTCAGGGGATCTCTCTCCCACCTCAACTACCTGTCTGTCCTCCCTGGACTGACCTATCTCCTCCCTACCTCCTCACCTACAGTCACCTTTACTGGCTCTATCCCCACCTCTTTGACTTGTCTGTCTCCTCTCCACCTATCCTCTCCTCTATCCATCTTCTATCCGCCTCCCTCTCTCTCCCTATTTATTTCAGAACCCTCTTCCCCCATTTCTGATGAAGGGTCTAGGCCCAAAACGTCAAGCTTTCCTGCTCCTATGATGCTGCTCGGCCTGCTGTGTTCATCCAGCTCCACACCTTGTTATCACTGTAAATATTAACTCAGTTTCTGTCTCCATGAATGCAGCCAGAACTGTTAGTTTCTACAGCATTCTGTATGTTTGTTTCAGATTTCCAGCATCTGAAGTATTTTGCTTTTACATCTTTGCTGATATTATGAGACCAAAACAGCACACAATACTCCAGGTGCTACCCCTGCTCTTAACCAAACTCCTATTCATTCATTCACTCACAGGATGTGAAAATCATTAGTTGGCCAGCATATACTGTTGTCCCAGATTGCCCTTGAGAAGGTGGTGATTGACTGATTTCTTGAACTGCTACATTTGGTGTAGGTGCACACAGAGTGCTGTTAGTTAGCCTATTTTCATTACATAATAATAGATGTGAAATAGCATGTCCTGTGTTTGGCACCTCAACAAACTGCTCCAGAAAACCATCGCTAACTCACTCCAGAAATTCATCCTCCGCAGCTTTAGCAATCAATTGGTTTGCCTGATCTGTATGCAGAGTAAAGTCACCCAGGATAACTGTTGCCTATGGTATATGTTTCTGTCATCTCCTGATTAGTACTATGAATCACACTGTCACTGCAATTTGGTAACCTGTAAATAACTCCAACCAATGTATCCTACCCCTTAAAAACTGAAAGAACTGTGGATGCTGTAAATCAGGAACAAAAACAGAAGTTGTTGGAAAACCTCAGCAGGTCTGGCAGCATCTGTGAAGAAAAAATCAAAGTTAATGTTTCGGATCCAGTGACCCTTCCTCAGAAAGGTTAAACTGATAAACAAGAAAAAGAAAGAAGATTGGAATGGAAATCCTGGCGAAGAGAGGAGCAGAACATCTTCAATGTGGGCATAGCTTGAAGAGATGTGGAAGCGAGTTAAACACTAGACAAAAATATTGAAAGAATTGCAGATCTGGGAAATCTAAAACAAAAGCAGAAATTGCTGGAAAATCTCAGCAGGTCTGGCAGCATCTGTGGCGAGAATTAAGTGTTAATATTTTGGGTCTAGTGACCCTTCTGCAGAACTGACTGTAGCTAGGAAAAGGGTGTTTTTTATACAGAAGATGGGGTGGGGGAAGGGGAGGAGAGTAAATGATAGGTGGAGATAGAGCTCAACATCTGCCATCTGTTTTGAGTATTGTGCACCTGCGGAACCGAAAAGTCTAGAGCATTCTTTGAACACAAATCAACCTGCAATTAATTTCCAGGTCTAGACTGATAACTAAGTATCAGTATAACTAAGTATGTTCTTTTTTTCAAGCTGCTGATCACAGTCCCAATATCACTTTAGTTTTCAGCTTGCAGTTCGGCCCCAAACCAAAAATGATGAAAGGAAAATAACGAAAAATCAGTGAAGGTTCATTACAGTTGTCAAATTTATGCCTACGAGAACAGTTTGCTAGCGGTGTGATTAGTTTTGGCCCAATAATCATTGGCCCTTAAACTTTGTTCTGTCAGTGCAGTCAACTATGTCTTGATATCATGTGGAGTCGATTGAATTGACTAAAGGCTGACTTCCCTGTTGCTTTTGGCCAGGAGAGAGACCACATTGAAACATTTACATGTTTGTAAAAACTACACCATGTCTTGTACTGGTATAGGATGTTGAAGATAAGAATGTTTTCTAGACCCTCCTTCTGGTTAATTGTTTAATTGTCTACCATTATTCACCACCTGATGTGGCAGGACTGTTGAGTTTTAATTTGACCCATGGGGTGTGAGATTGTTTCACTTTGACAATAGCATAAGCCTACTGTTTAACATGCATATAGCCCTGTACAATAGCTTCAATAGGCTGGTGCCTCATTTTTAGGTGCCTGGTGCTGTTACTGGCATGCTCTCCTGCACTCCTGATTGAATCAGAAGTGATCCCCTGGCCAAATAGCAGTGGCAATGCAGAGTGAATTATGTATCAACATGTTCTTAATAGAGATAGTAGGAACTGCAGATGCTGGAGAATCTGAGATAACAAGGTGTAGAGCTGGATGAAGAAGGGTCTAGGCCCGAAACATCAGCTTTCCCGCTCCTCTGATGCTGCTTGGCCTGCTGTGTTCATCCAGCTCTACACCTTGTTATGGTCATGTTCTTAATAGATTGTGGTTGACTATTATTCTGCTACTGATGACCAACAGAATTTCAAAGATGCCAAATTATGGGATGCTGTATTTGTTCTAATTCTATCCCATTTAGAACAGTGACAGTGCCACACAACACAACTGAGGGACTGTGCAGCAGTCACTCTGACAAGTTTAGTTGCATCTGCATTAGATAGATTGGTAGAGGCAAGGTCAAGCAAGCTTTTCCACTTATCAGTTCTGTCTCACCACCTGCTGTAGGCGCATTCTGGTACATATTGTCTGTAGGACCTGGTGTATAATGGTGCTACTAAGCCATTCTTGGTGAGGAGCATTTAAATCTCCCACTCAGAGTACATTCTATGTCCTTGCTATCCTTTATCCAAGTGATGTTAGCTCTGGAGGAGTACCATTCATTATGTCCAGTAGGGCATCAGGAGGTTTTCTTGCCCCTATCTGTCCTGATGCTATGAGACTTCACAGGGTACAGCATCAATAATGAGGCATTCCAAACCTCCTACTTATTAGTGCACACCCCTGTGATGGCTCCTCAGGTTGCTATAACCTGTCTCAGTGACAAGACAGGAGTGATGAATGAGAATCATTGACTGTAAGGTGTGATTCAATAAGTATAACTGTCAGCCTGATACTTAACTCAGCTGTGGAACAGTTGTTCCAGGTTTAGCACAGGTCTAGATGCTGTGAGGAGCTGTGCAGGGTCAGTGTGGACCAGAGAGGCTCCATTGTTTCTAATGCCTAGCACAATGCCAGGTTGTCCATCTAGATTTATTCTTTGATTTTTTTAGTAGAACTTTTATATGACTGAGTCACTTGCTAGATGATTTCAGAGGGTCATATTGTATCAGCTAATGGATATGAAAAGGTTGATTTGAGCTAAGCTTCAGCCCACTTTGCAATACATGGCAGTCACTTGGTGGAGTCACAGGCAACTTGAGAGAGTTTTGGTCAGTTATAGTTGGAGACGGTCATTTCTTCTATTCCAGATGTTACAGTATGCTGATTATAACCTGTATGTGGTTGGAAAGATGTAATAAAATAAGGTTCACGACCTAAGATAAATGCTTCTTCTGCGGAGACATATTTGTGATTCATCCTTTACTACAAAATGGTAAAAAGCCCTTATGCTAACATGGGAAGAAGGATTAATGACAGCATACTACCTAAGTATTCCAGGTCTTATCACCACTTTTCCAGCAGGTATTGATCATTGGATTTCTGCGACTCTGAAGTCACAATGCAGTCAGATCAGGTAAAAGCAACAGATTTCCTCCCTAAAATTTTATTCCTGAGCCCTAATTAGTGAATCGGATGGAATTTTTAAATTTAATTCTGCAGTTTCATGCTTACCATTGTCGAGGCTAGCTTTATATTACAAACTTAATTATTGCATTTAAATTCTACCAGCTGCTGTGGTGGGATTTGAACTCTCGTTTCTGGACCACTGTGCTGGTCTTCTGAATGACTAGCCCTGATACAGTTTCCATTGACACTAATACCCTAATTTAGTGCTGTTGGAGTTTTGTTTGAATTTTATCAAGAAAATCCTTCATTGATTGAAGTACTAATGAGTTTATTGAAAAACAAACTTACACTCATTACTGAAGTTTTTTGTTCTGGAATATTTATTTTTATGTAAATTTAAATTTTTGAAAAATCTTTTGTGTACACTTCATCAATTTCTTTCATTATAAACACCTATGCCCACGGTTGTCATGGAAATTGCCCTTGTAAATTGCTATGCTGTAACCTACACAGGTACTCCCCTTTCCCTGTAGCTCCAAGAACGATTGAAAGGTATAATTACAAATGACAAATTTGCATGTACAGTTTTCATTATTACTAATGGGGCATCTAGACTTCTATCAGAAATATAAAAATAAGGACAGAATACATAACTTTACAATGGGGGCTGAAATACTTGTGGATTTTAGTCCAATTGCTCCCATCCACTGACCAATTTCAGCTGAAAATTATACTTGCTCTTAACACCTCCATAAGACGTGGAACATTTGTCTCTTTGGTGGAAAATAATGCTAACATTGGTTCCATTAGCAAGTCACCTTTTTATGTGTGCCAAATTTCCTACGTTTTATTAGCAATTAGTTTCCTGTGTTAATACAAGTCAGATGAAGGACATATTGGCAGAAATTTGCTCCCATGGCAGAAAAGTTGGCAGTGAGATGACAGAGACAAAACAAACCTGCCACAAACCCATAAAGCACTGTGAATGGAGTTTGTGGATAATGAAAGATCTACTTGTCAATTACATGAAGTCCCACCTTCTCGAGCTGCTGGTCAGTTAGATTAGCCGACAGCTCCAGAAGGTCCCCAGTGCCAGATTTAGGTTTTAAACAGTGACGACTGTGGGCAGGCCCGCAAAGGAGGCCCATTGGAACTCCAGACCCAGGTAAGGTAGGAGCATTAAGCAGGGAAGGTTTTACCACCTTAGGGAGAGGGCAAGAGGGTAGAGGGATGAGTTTTAAGGAAGGAAGGATATTGTGGGGGGCACAGTGCTTCCAGTGGGCAAAGTACATCCTCAAAAGATGGCAAACTCCTTTCTCCACCATTGTAAAAACTTCAAAGCAGAAAATGTCCACTCCCACCCTCTGCTCACTCCAACAGTATTATTGTGTGGGTAGGGTAATTTTGAGGTCAGTTGAGCTTCTAACAGGATGGTTTAGGCTATGGACCCAACTTCACCCTAAATAAGTTCTGAATGGGAATACCCAAGCTGAGCTTACCTGCCCCATGACTAGTTTGAGACCTTGAAGTGGTCAATTTCTGACCACTTAAGGGCCTTTTGCTGTGTGGACTGCAAGTACCTTGTGTGTGTGTGCTGCTTCCTGAGAGTTCGGGGTGGTGTCCCGGCAATGCCGCAATCTGGAATTGCCAGCCTCTGATTTGCCAGCAATTTCAGATGAGTGGGACTTCCTGCTCTGGTGACCTAATTCCAGTAGAAATCCAGCTGCATGATTGACAGAAGATCCAGTCAGCTTTCTCACCTTTGTAGATCACAGGTTTCCCTCCTGGAAACTCTTCTGTTAGTCTGAGAACTGGAAAATCTAGGTGTTTTTGAATTCTATTTATGCATGACACAAATTGGAATTCATAGGATACATTTAAAATTTTTACTTCTGCTATTATCTTGAGTTATGGCCAGTTTGGTCTAAATTTCTGATCTTCACAGCATAGGCTAAACGTAATTGGCTTCTTTTAGATATCTGTAATGTGTTTGTATGGACAGTGCATGTGCTCAACAGCTAAATGTGTTTGCTATTTGCACAAACAATAAATTTTCAAATTTAAATTTCTTCCCAACACCACACAAAATCAAAGCAAAGTGACACAGTGGAAACCCAGAATATGCTGAACCAAATAAACTGAATAGAAGCACTGAACATACTAGTGCACGGAGAGATTTTTCCCTTGATGTGTTTTTAGGTGGATATTTTGTAGAAGCAATGTATTATAAATTGTAATTCAATGGAAAGATATGATGGAATTTAGTGACTTACTTTTAATTTGTGTGAAAACATCCTTTCCATGTGAGACAGAAAGTTTTTATTATCTGATTATTTGAACTTAGTTGTTATAAATCTGTTTTACCAATTTTGTCCTTTGCTGTATACTTGTGAGATATTCTTTGTGTAGTGTTTGTCCCATATAAGCATAGCCTCATTTTCCTAATCATGTTTTTGTCAGATGCATGAAATTTTTAATATATGTGTAGTTTTATGACCCTATCTTTCATTTAGCCTGTGTAAATATGCATTAAAAACGTTATAATCTGAACTCAATGTATCAGTAAAACTCAATTGAAGGGTATGATCTTAACTTGGAAGGGTATCTTGAATTTGTAGAAAATCCATTGCAGATAATTCTTTGGGACAAAAGTGTTAAATTTATAATTGAATACAAATATTTCACTTGATAGGATTCTGACTGCTTGTGAATATATGATTTCTTGATGGTACCTGGCAGTGTCTGTAATTATTTAAATTTCGAACAAATAGATTTTTTTTTACCACTGTGATGCTAAATCCAACTTGTACTTTAGCTTCCTTTTTTCAGTTTAATATTGTGTGCGGCTGATTTCATTTGTTGAGATGAAGATGATTTGACTGTTGTTATATTGTATTTTCTATTTTTGTCTATTTTGCTTTTTGTTGGCACTCAGTGAGCTTTCTTAGAAAAAGCAATTCACAATAAAATAGGTAATTGGCTAGTTTCTGCCTGTTCCCATTGACATCCAGCTTTCCTAAACATGAATCTATTTTTCAGATGGCATGTTCTGTTTATGAAAAAAGGGGCTCATGACCAAGAATATTGAGTTAATATTTAGAGCAATTATGTTAGTGGTTTCAGACTATGGAAGTTTTTGGGAGTGTGTGTGCTCTATTTATATCTGACAGAAAACTTGATTTTTTTTTATTTACTGCCCAGTTATAGTGTAAAATACTTACCCTCGAGCTTTATTTTTTAGTATAAATAAATATTTCTCCTGCTACACTTTCACAGCTTAATGAATTTAAACTTAGAGTTTTTAAAGCACAGAAAGAGGCTCTTCAGCCTTTGTGTGCATGCTGATCATTAAGCATTCATCTGTTCTAACCCCCTAACCCTTGTATACTACGGTGTTTCAAGTGCTTATCTAAGGGTTCCTGCCTCACCACCCTTTTAGGCAGCATGCTTCAGATATACACAACCGTTTAAGTTAAAAAAACTCCTCAAACTCTCTCTAAACTACTTTGCCCTTGATGGAAAACTGATTATTGACCTCTCAACTAGGGGGAAATGTTTCTTACTTTCTGCTCTGTCTATGCCCCTCAGAACCTTTTACATCTGAAACAGATCCAGCATCCTGACTTCTCTGTTCTAAAGAAAATAGCCTCACGCTATCTAGTTTGTCTTAAAGTTGAATCACTGTAGTTTAGGCAGCATCCTGGTTAACCTCTTCTGCACCCTCTCAATTGCAATCACATTCTTCCTATAGTGTGCCAACCAGAACTGCACATAGTACTCCAGCTGTGGCCTAACTAATTTATATACAGCTCCATCATAACTTCCTTGGTATTCAATGATGAATTTCCTTGATATATAAAGCCATATGCCTTCATGCCCACTTTTATTTAACTTCCCCGATGCCTTCAAGGATTTATGGACATGTGCACCAAGGTACCTCTGATGCTGTGTACTTTCTAGGGTTTCTACCATTCACCATATAGTTCCCTGCCTTGTCAGCCCTCCTAAAATGCATCATTCATAACTTTTCAAGGTTAAATTCCATTTGCCACTGTTCAGCCCATCTGACCAGACTGTCCATAATGTCATGTAGTTTAAGCTGTTCCACCTCACTATTTGCCACACCATTAATTTCCATATTACCTGTGAACTTGGTGATCATACCTCTGATATTCGTGCCTAGATCAATAATTTACACAATAAACAAGGGCAGGACTTACACAATTAACGGTAAGGTCTTGGGTAGTGTTATAGAACAGAGGGACCTAGGGGTTAAGGTAGATAATTCTTTGAAGTTTGCAACCCATATTGACAGGGTGGTTAAATATGCTTGCCTTCATTGCTCAGTCCCTTGAGTGTAGGAGTTGGGAAGTCATGTTGAGGTTATACAGGACATTGGTAAAGTCTCTTCTGGAATACTGTGTCCAGTTCTGGTTGTCCAGATATAGGAAGGGTATTATTAAGCTAGAGAGGGCTCAGAAGAGATTTACCAAGATGTTGCCTGGTATGGAAGGTTTGAGTTGAAAAGAAGGGCAGGATAGGCTGGGACTTTTTTCACCAGAGCATGCGAGGTTAAGAGGTAACCTTTTAGAAGTTTATAAAATCACGAGGGGTAAAAGAGAGGGTTAATGGTAGTTGTCTTTTCCCTAGGATGGAGGACTTCAAGATTAGGGAGCCCATTTTTAAGGTGAGAAGGGAGAGATTTATAAAAGACATGAGGGGTAATTTTTTTACAGAGACCATAGTTCACATGTGGAGTGAACTTCCTGAGGAAGTAGTGGATGCACGTACAGTTACACCATCTAAAAGACATGTGGATAAGTACAAGAATAGGAACGGTTTGGACAGATATGGGCCAGGAACAGGCAGGTGGAACTATCTTAGTTTGAGATTATGTTCAGCATGGACTGGTTAGACAGAGTGGTCTGTTTCCGTTCTATACGACTGTATGACCCAATACCAAACCATGTGGTACACCACTGGACACAGCCTTCCAGTCAAGAACACCCTCCTTTCATCACCCTCTGCTTCCTGCCACGAAACCAGCTGAGGATCCAATTTGATAAATTGCCTTGGATCAGATGGGGTCTGAGCATCTTAACCAGTGTACCATGCGATATATTGTCCAAAGCTTTACTGTAGAACATGTAGATGATATCAACCACACTACCCTCATTTAAGCACTTAGTTGTCACCTCGAAAATTCAAATTTGTTGGACATGGTATCCACCTTACAAAATATTGCTGACTATCCTTGGTTAATGCTGCCACTCCGAGTGGAAATTAACTCTCTTCCTCAGAATTTTTCCCAATAGTTTTCCTACAGCTGATACTAAATTCACTGGCCTGTAGTTTCCTGGTTGATCCTTGCCACCTTTCTTAAATAACGATACGGCATAAGCTGCCCTCCAGTCCTCTGGCACGTCTCCTGTGGCCATAGAGAATTTCACATTAATGTCAGACTCTTGCAATCACTCCTCTTGCATCCCACAGCATACTTGGATACACTTAAGGGGAGATGATGACCTAATGGTATTATTGCTAGACTATTGACCCAAAGACCCAGGTACTATTCTGGGGACCAGGGTTCAAATTTTGCCATGGCTGATCGTGGAATTAGAATTGAATAAAAATAGCAATTTCAGAAAATCCTATGTTGTTCACTAATGTTCTTTAAGGAACAAATCTACCATCCTTTCCTGTTCTGAGCTACACATGATTCCAGACCCACAGCAATATGGTTGACCGTTAACTGCCCTCTGGGCATTTAAGAATAGGCATTAAACACTGGTCTAGCCAGCAATGCCCACATCAGTGTAGGAATAAAAAAAAGAAAATAAATTAAATAAAACAGAAATTGGTGCAAAAATGGTCCAACAGTGACTGCGCAGAGAAAGCAAAGTTAAAGTTTCAAGTCCAGTGACCTTTCTTCAGAACTGATTTCTGTCAGGAAAAGGTAGGTATATATGCTGAAGATGGGGTGGAGGGTAGGGGTAGGAGGAAATGATGGAGCCCAAAGAAAAAGAGAATAACAGTTGGGCAGACAAATGAATGGATCCAGGTCAGCCTGGGAGAAGCAATAACTACTAATAGGGACCATTACAGTGACACTGGGTGGTTATGGTGGCAGCCAATGTGATGACAAGGTCTGCTGTGAGGGAGTTAGGGTAAGAACATGGGAGAAGGTGCTCAGGCTCTAAATCATTGAACTTGATATTGAGCCTGGAAGGCTGGAGAGTCCCCAAGTGCAAAATGAGATGCTGTTCTTCCACCACATAAATCCCAAGACAGATATGTTGGTCAGGGAACACAGTGGTGTGTTGATGTGACAGGCAGCAGGAAGCACAGGGCCATTTTTGCAAACAGAACTGAGTGCAGCCAGTCCAGAGGGAGGTAGATTCAAATGGGTAAAGCAGTGAAATTGAGCATCTGATGTCATGTTGATAATTCTCAATTAACAGGTTAAATGCAGGTAAAAGGCCAGAGGGAGGAGTCTAGGTGGAGGGAGTGTGGGAGGCAAGTCTGTGGGATGGAGAGAGGACTCTTGTCCAAAGAAATAGACACATAGGTTGAGGCTATGGAAGGAACGCTCAACATCATTTCGTGCCCGAAATCCATTGAGGTGGGGGAACGGGGGAATACACCTAAGACCTTTGCTGATTAAAGATTTGGGCCAAAACAAACCTCATCTCTTCTGGGGATTGAACTGCTTTCAAATCTACTTAAAACCATGAATACTTCCTCTTTCTCAATGCTAATTTGATCAAGAATATCACAGGCCCCTTCCCTGATTACTAGGCCTACATTGTCCTTCTCTATTGTGAAAGCCGATACAAAATACTCATTTTAAACCTCACTTCAGTCTTCCGGCTCCACATGATTGCCACTTTGGTGCTTACTGGGCCCTGCTCTTTCTCTCATTGTAGTATTACCCCTAATATTCTTATAAAACATTTTTGAATTTTCCTTAATAATGAACTATTGCATTGAAAATACTGCATAAACATTTATGGAATCATGCAACCATGGAGGAAGCCTATTTGGCCGATCTTGTCCGTACCTATAGAAACTACAATAGAATATTCTCTGATCTCTGCACGTATATAATGTTGAACGAGGCTGATCTGAAAATTCTGAAATCCACTTTACTGCCTTGACTACATAACCCTTGATTCCCTTGCTGATTAAAAATCTGTCAATCTCAGCCTTGAATTTACTTAATGATGCAGCCTCAACAGCCTTCTGTGGTAAGGAATTTTACAGATTCACTCCCGTCTGAAAAAATAAATTCCTTGTCATCCCAGTCTTAAATATGTGACCCCTTAATTCAGAGATTATGCCCTCTGGTCCTAGATTCTTCCGAAAGGGAAACGATCTTTCTGTCAAACGTACCCTGGCAAATTCTCCAAGAATCTTGCATGTTTCAATAAAGTCACCTCTCATTCTTCTATTTTCCAATGAGTACTGGCCCAAATCTGTTAAACCTCTCCTTCTAACACTTAGCTAGTATCAACTTAGTGAATCTTCTTTGGACAGCCTCTAATGCAGGTATATCTTACCCCCAGTAAGAAGCCCAAAACTGTTCACAGTATGCCAGCTGAGGTGTGACTTGTGCCTTTTTCAATTTTCACAAAACCTCCCTGCTTTTATATTCCATTCCCTTTCATTTGCCTTCCTATTACCCACTGAATTTAGATGGTAGCTTTTTTGTGATTTATGGACGAGAACTCCCAGGTGCCTCCATTCACTAGCTTTCAACATTTAAACAATAATTCAGCAGTTCTGTTCTTCCTACCAAAATACGTAACTTCACATTTCCCTACATTATATTCCTTCTGCCTAGATTTTGCCCATTCATTAAACCTTTCCATATCCCTCTGCAGACTGTTATCATCACTACTTACCTTCCCATATATTTCCCATATATCTACATATTGCTACAGCGCATTCATTTTCCTCATCCAAGTCATTAATATGTACATTGTAAATAATTGTGGCCTCAGCACTGATCCTTGTAGCACTCCATTAGTTACAGGTTCCCATCCTGAAAGTGCTTTCCTTTTCCCAACTCTTTGTCTTTTACTAGTTAGCCAATCCTCTATGCTTGCTAATAGACAATCTCCAATGCCGTGAGTTCTCAACTTATTAAGTAGCCTAATGTGTAGCACCTTATCAAAAACTTCCTGAAATTCCAAATATTGCATCCACTGGTTCCTCTTCATTTATCCTGCATATTACCTATTCAAAGAATTGTAAATTTGTCAGGCATGATTTCCCCTTCCTGAAGCCATGCTGACTATGCTTCATCATATTATGCATTTCTAAGTGTTCTGTTATGACATTGGATGTTGGAAAAATGTTACATCGTATTATAACCAATGTTAAGCCAACTGACCTATAGTTTTTTTTTGTCTCCTTACCTTTTTAAGTAAAGGTGTTACATTTAGCAGTTTTCCAATCATCTGGCACTTTTCTAGAATCTAAAGATTCATGGAAGATTATTGCTAATGCATCGACTATTCAGCTACTTCATTACACATCCCGTCAGCTCCAGGGAACTTATGAATCTTTAGCCCCATTAGTTTCCTCATTTTTTTTCCAGTGATAGTTTTGAATTTATTTTCTTTCCTCTTTTTTGCCCCTTGAATATTTAGTAATTTTGGGATGTTATTCATGTCTTTTAATGTGAAGACTAATTCAAAGTATTCATTTATCTCCCCTGCTATTTCTTTTTTACCCATTATTATTTTCCCAGCTTCATTCTGGAAGGGGGCCTGTATTCACTTCGGCTTCTCTCTTCCTTTATATATGTTTAAAGAAGCTCTTGTTATCTAGATGAATACAGCAGGCCAAGCAGCATCAGAGGAGCAGGAAAGCTGACGTTTCGGGCCTAGACCCTCCTTCAGAAAAATTCAGATTCTCCAGCATCTGCAGTTCCTACTCTCTCTTGTTATCTACCTTGCTATGTCTTAGAAATTTACCTTCAAAGTTTGTTTTCTTCCTTTTTTTGTTGTCTTTTGTTGGTTTTAAAGACTTCTCGAATTCTGTGGTATAACATGAATCTTTGTCATGTTGCATTTTTTTTTCTTTCAACCTTGTACTGTCCTCAATTTCCCTGGTCAACCGTGGTTGTCTTATATCCTTCCTCCTCAGTTGGAATATGTCTTTGCTGTGAACCATAAACTATTTTCTTAAAAGTTTGTTATAGAGTAACACTTGTACGGCATGAAAACGTATCCTTCAGTCCAACTTGTCCATACTGACTAGATCTCCTAAATTAGTCTAGTTTCATTTGCCAGCATTTGAGCCCATATCCGTCTTAAACCCTTCCTATTCATGTGCTCATCCAGATGCCTTCTAGATGTTGTAATTGTCCCAGCCTCCACTACTCCATCTGGCAGCTTATTCTATACATTCACCACCCTCTATGTGAAAATATTGCCCCTTAGGTCTCTTTTAAATCTTTCCCCTCTCACCTTAAACCTATTCCCTCTAGTTTTGGACTACCCTACCCTACCATTGGCTATTCACCCTATCCATGCCCTTCATGATTTTATAAACCTCGATAAGGTTTATAACCTCAGCCTCTGACAGTCTAGGGAAAAGAGCCCCAGCCTATTCAAACTCTCTCTCCCTTGCTGAAATCCTCCAACCTAGCAACATCCTTGTAAATCTTTCTTGCACCCTTTCAAGTTTCACAACATCGTTCATATAGCAGAGTTACCAGAAGTGAATGCAGTATTGCAAATGTGGCCTAACCAATGTCCTGTACACCCACAATGTAACATCCCAATTCCTATATACAATGCACAGACCAATAAAAGCAAGTGTACCAAATGCCCTCTTCACTACCATGTGACTCCACCTTCAAGGAACCTTGGTACCCCAAGGTCTGTTTGTTTGTCAACACCCCTCTGCACCCTACCATTAAGTGTACAAATCCTGCCTTGATTTGCCTTACCAAAATGCAACACCTCATATTATCTTAACTAAACTCCATCTGCCACCCATTGGCCCATCTGATCAAGGGCCCACTGTATTCTGAGATAAATTTCTTCACTGTCCGCTATTGTTCCTCAACCAGTCCTTGCTGCTAAATGCCTTCCCCACTCTACTCCAGCCAGCTAAGCCCTCATTCCTTATTTAAATTTAGTACAGTTATTTCTGAGCTCGGTTTCTCCCCCTCAAAGCTGTATTCTGTCATGTTATGGTCACTTTCAGAGGGGATCTTTAACTGTGACATAATTTATTAAACCTGATTTTGCGCATCATCAGATCCAGACTAGCCTGATCTCTGGTTGAATCCACACATATTGTACTAGGAATTGTGCTGAATACACTCAGTGAATTCCTCCTCATGGTTTCTTCTGCCAATCAGACTATCCCAATCAATGTGAAGATTCAAGTCACCCATGATTGCTGTACTTCGTTTGTTACACGTTTGCATTATCTCCTGAATTATCACGTTGCACTGTAAAACTACAGTTAGGGAGCCTGTAGACTACTCCTGCCAGTGTTGTCTTTCCTTTTTTATCTCTTTCTTCCATTCATATGGATCCTACACCTTCCAATTCAAGATCTTCTTGGCACAACGTACTTAATCTATCCTGTTCCAACTGTGGTTTCCCATCATTGCTTCTGCCTATCCTTTCAAAAAAAAACCTCTGACTATTTAGTTCCCAGCTTTGACCTCCTACCTTAGTAGACATGTATAGTCATTACACATGCATTGAATCCTCAGAAATTGGGTTTATCAGATACCATTCAGTTGCATTCAGAGAACATTATTCTTTAGCATCTTGCAGTTTATGCTCAGTATTTGTAAAGTTAATTGAAAAGCCTACAGAAAATAATTCTAAAGCTTCAATCGTCAATTTTATTATGATTGTTTTCAGTAAAAATGTATACAGTTTGTGAGAAGGAATGATGACAAGGATCTATTCTGTTTTATAAACTTGAAAAAACATATTAAATTGTGACAGTAAATGAGATTTGAAAAACCATGCAAATTGAATTTGGAAGCAAACAAACCTTCTTCAGTAAAGTATACAAGGGGAGGATTGGGAAACACGGATTGGATTATGATGGAAGTCTGTAAGGGTTGGGATGGGAGTGAGGGAGTGCTAGAAAGGAAGGGAGATAGTGAAAGCTCAAAGGAGCGAAGAAAGAAATGAGAAGCAATAAGTGGAGTCGTGAATAAGGGAGAAAGATGTTAAGGCATATTATTTGAGGATCATTGTATCTCCACATTATGACCTCCTGTCATAATTAATTCAGCATATAGCTAGCAGGTTATCCCTTCCATTTCAATGGCATGGTAGGGAAAGCAATGAGCAAGAGGACAAGGAGGGAAGTTTGAGAAAAGCAGAAGAAGAGAGGCATATTGAGATAACAGAGACAGATAAAAAAGAGATGAGCAGATTTATCTGAAGGTGTTAGGCCATTACCAGATCAGTCCTTCATGAAGGCTGATATCTCTATTCATCATATACCTCAGTCAGAATGCATAAGTGTATTCGGTCATAGTTCACAAGCTCTATTAGTTTAAACTGATCATATATGTTCATTTTTGTAGTTTAAAAAAATCATTCATTACTGAGACCCTGATGATTGTGAAGAACCCTATGGATGCTAAACCATTAAAGCGCTTTATCACAATTTACTTCACTGAATTTCACCAATTTCTTTTTTTATTTATAAACATTAATTCCTGGGATGTAGACATTGCTGACAAGGAAGTCAGAAATAATTGTTGCCCACTCATAATTTCATTTGTGAAAGCAGAAGTGAGAATCCTTCTTGAACTATTTTGGTCCCTGTGATGGAAGTGCTTCTTCAATGTTATTTGTTGGAGGGTTCCAGGAATTTGACTCTGCAATGATGAAGGAGTAGTGATGCATTTCCAAATCAGGATGTTGGATGATTTGGAGAAATCTTGGAGTTTTTGAGCCTGCTGTTCTTATCCTTTGGCGGGGACCACTATGGAAGAAACCTTGGCACGTTGCTGTATTGTACCTTGTACATCTCAAACAGCAACTGGGTTGCATTGATGAGGGCCTAGTAGAGTGGATGAAGATTTCAAAAAGAAAGCTGAAATAAGTGAATGTTGTCATTTCATAGTGCACTGTATTTTTACATACATGCATTTTTACACACCAGCAATAATTTATTGAAGTATTTATAACTTAGAGTTAGCAAGAGAATTGTACAGTGGACCTACCGATTCATAATTCTGGAAGCTAAAATGAAGCAAACTCTTTAAACAGAATTAAACTGTTTGCTGTTAATGGTCACTAACAGACCTACTGTTTTCTAAAAAGTTTTATGTTTCATTGATCTAACATAATAATTTACAGTCTGCTTCATCGTCATTGGTGTACCATCCATATATCCATTGGATGCTGGAGATGAATTCAGTAAGTTCAACTTGCAAAGCTTAGGGTTGGTTTAGTGCTGGTCAGTTAGGTGTAGATTCTTGTTATTGTTGGTACCAAGATTCATTTCCCAGGACCCCACAGTTTGTAAATCAAATTTAAACGAAAAAGAAAATCCATCTGCTTCTACTGATGCATCTCTGCTCAGTTTGCCCCTAACCCTAGGAATACCACAAGTACCTCTCAAACCACTTGGTGTACAGTGCAAATTCTGTATTATCAAAGATACTAGATCCACGTAATTTGTACCTTGAGTGAACAGGAGATTACCTGGAGCAAACTGTCTTCCAGTTGTGGTCATTTGTTTTCCACCTCAGTTAAACTTTCACTACTCAGAAATGCACTGTATTTTGGTACAGGTACAATTCTAGTTTTCATTAGAGTCATGAAGCACAGAAACAGACCCTTCAGTCCAACCAATCCATGCCGAACATAATCCCAAACTAAACTAGTCCCACCTTGCCTGTTCCTGGCCCATCCTACGGAAAAGACAACTACCATTAATTCCATCTATACTTCTCATTATTTTATAAACTTCCATCAGACTTTGGAATTGAATATCCTTTGTTGTCATGTACATTCAAAACAAAATGCAGTGAAAAATGTGCACCATTGCTCGTACTTAAGTACCGTTTACAGAATAAAATAAAGAAAGATAACTTAAAGAGAGTCCAACATTCCAACTTTGCTGCTTCACCACCGGCAGAGTTGTGCTCCTGGCTTTCCATCCCAGGCTAAAAATAGTTAAAGGTTGTGAGGTTGGAAGGGTGGTTGGGAATACTGCAAAGAGGATAGGTAGAGGTAGAGAGAAAGAAAACAAAAGAAAGGATAAGGAAAAAGGAACTGGCTCCAACTGGAACGTCTTAACCTGCCGCCATCTTGCCACAGATTTGGGCATTGAAATGCCACAAGAATCATAGCCTGTCAATCACCTATGCTCCTTTGAAAAATGTCCCAATCTGTCCAGCCTTTCTTTATAACTCAAACCTTCCATGCCCAGCAAAATCCTGTGATAAATCTCTTCTGAACTGCGATCGGGCTTAATATTATCATTCCTATGACTGGCACCCAGAACTGTACAGGGCACTCTAGAAGAGGTCTCATCGGTGTCCTGTACAATCTCAACATGACTTCCCAACTCCTATACTCAAAGGACTGAGCAATGAAGGCAAGTGTACCAAACGCCTTTTTAACCATGCTGTCTATATATGATGCAAACCCCAAAGAATTATGTACCTGCACCCCTAGGTCCCTGTGTTCTACAACACTACCCAAGGCTATACATTTAATTGTATAAGCCCTACCCTTGTTTGTTGTACCAAAGTGCAAAACCTCGCATTTATCCAGATTGAACTCCATTTTTCAGCCCATTGACACATTTGATCAAGGTCCCTTTGTAATCTTAGAAAACCTTCTCCACTGTCTACTATGCCACCAATTTTGGTGTCATCCGCAAACTTACTAACCATGCCTTTTATATTCTCATCCGAATCATTTATATAAATGGCAAAACAAAGAGGACCTCGAACCAATCCCCATGGAACACCTCTTTGATGACAGGCCTCCAGTCCGAAAAGCCACTCTCCACCATCACTCTTTGTCTCCTGCATAATTATGGCAATATGTATCCGATTGGCAAGCTCACCCTGAATCCCATGTGACCTAACTTCACTAATAAGTTTACCATGCAGAACCTTGTCAAAGGCTTTACTAAAATCCAAATAAAAAATGACTACTGCTCTGCCATCATCAATCTTTTTGGTAACTTACTTAAAAAACTCAATCAAGTTTGCAAGACATGATTTTCTTCCCACAAAACCATGCTGACAATTGCAAGTCAGTTTTTGCCTCTCTAAATGTCCATAAATCCTATATTTTATAATCACCTTCAACAATTTACCCACAACCAAAGTCCGACTCACAGGTCTACAGTTCTCTGATTTCTCCTTACAATCTTTCTTAAACAAAGGTACAACATTAGCCAGAGATAAAAGGTACTGCAGATGCTGGAGAATCCGAGATAACAAGCATGGGGCTGGATGAACACAGCAGGTCAAGCAGCATCATAGGAGCAGGAAAACTTGATGTTTCGGGCCTAGACCCTTCATCAGAAATGGGGGAGGGGAAGAGGGTTCTGAAATAAATAGGGAGAGAGGGGGAGGCGGATAGAGGATGGATAGAGGAGAGGATAGGTGGAGAGGAGGCAGACAAGTTGAAGAGGCGGGGATGGAGCTAGTAAAGGTGAGTGTAGGTGGGGGGGTAGGGAGGA
>JAHRHZ010000275.1:8418620-8449127 GCA_024137785.1 Ginglymostoma cirratum
TTCTTCACTAGGAGCATCCACATTTTGATAAAGAAATAATTCTTGAACACATTTGACAAATTCTTCACCATCCAAGCCTTTGACTGGTGCTACCACAGTGTTAAATGTTTGGAAAATTAAAATCTACCATTATTACAACCTTATTATGCTTACATATATTTGAGATCTCCATACACATTTGTTTCTCAATTTTCCTCTTACTGTTGGGGGGGGGCCTATAGTACAATCCCGTCAAGGTGATCTTTCCTATTTCTAATTTATATGCATATATTTTCGTGGATGATTTTTCAGAAATATCTTCTCTCTTTGCAGCAGTAATGTATTTCTTAATCAAAAGCACTACACCCCGCTTCTTGCCTCCTTTCCTATCCTTCATGTAGCGCCTAAAACCCAGCACACTGAGCAGCTTGCCCATCTGTCAGCCAAGTTTCTGTAATAGCTATGACGTCCCAATCCCATGTTCTTAAACATGCCCTGAGTTCATCAGCCTTGCCTGTAAGTCCACTTACATTGAAATATGTTTGTCACTATTTATGCCTGTAGTGAATGTAGATATAACCATGCTCTCAAATGAGAATTGTTAGTCTAAATCTAATAATGACTATAAATTGTTTTTAAAAGGCAACCATCCTCATCTAATGTTGATTTTTGTGAGAAGATAAAGCTTTTTTTTAATGTTATTTTCTGTTTCCCTAATTAAGTCTCTCTTCAACCTACACAAATAGGAAATTCAGTCAGATTTTCTCCTAGGCTGTTTTGATGTATGTGTGTATGGCCTTCCTTTCAATTCTCTGTCTATCTTTTTAGGAGTTGTTGATCTCTGAAACATATGGTTATGAAAAGCAGTAGTAACCACAGATTCCGCAATAATTATATTTGTTCCCCTTCTTTAAATTGAGGGTGGTGTAATTAGTAAAACAAATCATTTTTACTCACCACATAAAGGAGCTGACCTGAATGAAAGCAATTATCTTAAACCAGGCAGCTTCAAACATTTGTTAATTTGCGTCACATTGCCGAGCTTGCAACTTCAAAAAGAGAAATATTGGAGCTACCATTAAGATTTAAATAAAAACTTCCTTGACCAAGTTGGAATTTCAAAAGTGTTGAAGTTAATAATTTATTAAAGTTTTAAGAAGGCTGCTGGTATAGTCACCAATGGATGTATCTGATGCTGACTTTGCAAAAGGTGAAGCTGCACCGCTACATTAGTGTGTATTATTTTCACATTTTAATTGCTGTTATATGAAATTATTTGCTTTCATTCTTATATTTTCAATTTTTTTTGTTGAGCTGGTCATTTCATCAAAGTGACTATTTCTTAAAGGCTATTACCACGTTAATACTGTATTAGTTTTCAGGAAATAACGTTTTTGGTGTTATAACATCTGACTTTCTGGCCCAGATGTTGAGTTCATGGCAGGAGACCTTCTTATTTACTGTTAGATTACTATTACTATTACATTTCTATTACTGGGGCGGCACGGTGTCTCAGAGGTTAGCACTGTTGCCTCACAGCACCAGGGACCCAGGTTCTTATTACCCTTGGGCGGCTGTCTGTGTGAAGTTTGCACATTCTCCCAGTGACTGTGTGGGTTTCCTCTGGGCGCTCCAGTTTCCCCCCACAGTCCAAACATGTGCAGGCTAGGTGGATTGGTCCAGCTAAATTGCCCATAGTGTCCAGGAATGTGTAGATTAAGTGGGTTATAGGGATGGGTCTGGGTGGGATGCTCTGAGGGTCGGTGTGGACTTGTTGGGCTGAAGGGCCTGTTTCCACACTGTAGGGATTCTATAATTCTATGAAATGTGTGAAATTGAGTCCTTTTCAAATTTAACAATTGAAAAGCTTCAACTTTTATGGAAGGCTTATCCTTTTCCATAACCATTTTGAAACTAATCGAATTATGACCGCTAGGGCTAAAGTGTCCCCCCACTTTGACTTCAGTTACCTGCTCGGCCTTATTGCCCAAAAGAAGGTCTAGTTTTGCTCCTTCTTCACTAGGAGCATCCACATTTTGATAAAGAAATAATTCTTGAAAACTTTTTTTGTATTGTGGAATGAGAAAGGAAAGGATGGGTAATATTGGGGTAAAAATTGCTGGAACAAGTGTAATATTTTTATACTATTTGTAAAATAGTTCCCTATTTTTATTATTTTAAGCATTTTCAGACTCCAGAGACTGTACCTTATCTATTACAATTCAAAATAGTCATGATAATGTTTCAAACAATAATATCATTGGAAGGGGAAAGTCACAAATAAATTTCCCTCAATAAAAAACTGCTCAGTTCTCTGAGAAGTAAAGCAGTAGAGAAAACATTGTATAATTCTACTATATTGTGATTGATGATATGAGATGTGACATTCTTAACTGTGTAGTTGTCATATATTTATTTAAAAATATTGTGCATATGTATTGTCACCAAATTTATCTTCACATTATTGAATCAGAGGCTCCACTTGCTGTATTTGCAGTTCTTGTTCCTACTTTCCATTTTTTGACAGACAGCACAAACATAAGTATTTTAAAAATGTTTCGATTGCAAATGTTAACCAATGGAGTTGCATTTATTTTTGTGTGTTGTGTATTTCCAACTAAAAAGTAAATAATTTGCAGCCTTGGAAAGGCTTTGAAATTACTCAAAATAAATATATTCTATTCACAGCTATAACGAAAATGCACGTGGCCCAGACCATTTCCTCTGTTGCCTTTTTTTGCATGAAACATGAAAGCCAGAGGTTTACCCTCAATTATTAGTGTCCAGAGAATTTGTTAATGGAGAATTGTGTTCTGTTAACTGTCCAAGAAATCAGATCACACAATATGTAGAACGTGTGTAAAATGTTTGAATGCTATCACTCAATTTTTTACAGCCCAATTGTTAAAGATGTGTACCAATGTTAAAAAGCAACAAAAATTATTTTGATGGCAGATGGAATTGCAGAAATATCAGTCCATAAGTTCAGTCCCATATGAGCAAAATCATAATTTCCATGGTGAAGTAAAATAACTTGTAATTAATCAGCTCTTTTGGAATGTGTTCACTGTTTTGAATAATGTCAAGAATGTATGTGAGCTAGGCAGCTCCAGGAGTAGTATTCAAATCTCAGTCTTGCTCACAAATTGAACTGGAACAATTTTGACCACTAAGAACCAAACCAGTTAATAATTGATAATGTTACACTGTACCTGTTAGTAATAGGAACTTGTGGCTGAGCCAATGCTAGTGTAGATCACTGAAAGAAAAATTCTTAAAGCAGTGGTGCACAATTGCCATGGGAATTTTTGTCCTTAACCCTATTCTGGGTGCAGAAACAGATTTTATGATAAAATTCAGATATGTGGAGAGATTAATGCTGTGTTCAGTATCGCAAAATAAGAATTTTGTAAAAGATACACAGAATGGATACACGACCCTATGCAGCTAACGAGGGAATCAATGGAATATCGTGGGGGCATTCTGCATTTTTCTGCCCATGAATACCAATGAATGGATTATTTTGGGCAATGCAGTCTTGGTTGTCTAGTAAATTGAAGACTAGCTGGGAGCATTGAGGCCTCAACAATCCTTCTAAATGCTCAGTGAGAATGCATAGCCCCATCTTAGTATGCCCTCAAAACAATTCTTGTTGCACATCATTAACAGTTGGGCTGATAATGTAAAAGCTGAGTGGTAGCATTCTAGCTTTTTACATAAATTTTACATATTGTGTGACCTAACCTGTGCTCTGGTCAGTGCAAATTTTCTGATATCTTAATGCCAGCATGCATTTCTCAGACAGATCAATAACTATTTGCCACTAGGATATGGGGGCAAAATCTGCTTCCTTTGTAACTTAATGCTCCATTTCTTACACTAGAAAAGTACTACTGATGCAAAACAACCCAGTGCAAGTTTCCATCATTATCTCCAGGAATATTGATGTAATTTTATGCCACACTGAAGTGTAGCTCAAAGGCTGGTTTTATGTTGCCGTGATCACTGCTTGCTCCGCAAGAAATCCAGTGTGATGCTCAGATGTCATATTGACCAGAATTTGTAGTAACAACTTTAGCCAATTTTGAAAATAGCTTGCATGATGCTAGCAAAGCAAATATGATATAACATGAGTTATTGAGTTCAAACTAATTTAAATTATATTTAGGTTTCCTTATCTTAAGTCTTTAAATATCTTTTAAAGCTCTGCTTGCCTTACTCTCACGTCGGAAGACTTTGACAGTGCATTGTCTAAATGCCCAGCTCAGCCATGGAAGCTCTTTATGACTATAATTTAATGTGTGCTTGAATTCATTCTTGTGAATTGAATAGGAAAGGTGTTTTAAAATGTAAAAAGACACTCAGAATGCCACATATGCAAGAAGCTTATTTGTTGCTAACTGTGTAGCAGCCCAGAGCCATGTTTAACAATAACAGAATGCTGTTAGACCAGTCACATGAGGAGGGTGTGTAGTCATCCGACTGTTTCTAGTTTAGCTCTCATCAAAGAGTCTTTGTTATCGGTGTCTCGCTGGCGATTCTAAGCCTGTGTTTATCCCAGCCTTTGAAAAATAATAGGCCAATGGTGGCCCTAAAAGGTAAAGCAAAAAAATATTAGCTTGCTGGCACTTACTGCTGTCAGGCCACTGCAGGAGCTGAAAACGAGTTACATCAAGAATATGTTTATCCCAGTACAAAACTATTTACAATTTTACTTTTGTATTGTTTCATATGATTAACATTTATTATTGCTTTGAGCTTTTGAAACTATCTGTACAAATAAGGAATAGATTTGGGCACAGAACAGTCAAAATCTGAAAACACAGGTATCATCTTTAAAAGTAAATTGTTGATGCATTTAATACTGGTTCTCTCAGTTAAGTAAACAATGTAATCTTGAAAAAACTGTCATTTTGTCTGTTTTGAGGGAATTTGAGGGACTAATAAGTTAGATATTTCAAAGATAGTAGGAACTGCAGATGCTTGAGAATCTGAGATAACAAGGTGTGCAGCTGGATGAACACAGCAGGCCAAGCAGCATCAGGGGAGCAGGAAAGCTGACGTTTCGTGCCCAGACCCTTTTTCTTTCTATTTACAAATATTATCTGTTCATAAAAATATCTTTATATGCAAAGTCACTAAAAGCAGTTCTGTTGTGTATAGTAGTACATGGAGAAACAGACAAACATTGGAGTTTGACTTTATCAAAAAAAAACCCAAGGTATTTCCTAATTATACAAGGCTATATTTACATGCATTTGAGGCACCGAGAGAGCCTGATAACTGAGCAACTATCATTTAACTTTGGCAGAAAGACCTTAGGTGGTGGTCTTTCCCCAAGGCCTTGCCGGCAGCTGCCCCGAGTGTGTCCCTCAGCATGTAGCCCTGGACCTTGGAATGTGCCTCGCTAATCAATTCACTTCCCCATGTTTGCAGAGCAATATTATTGACATGGGCAGCCAGGAAGAATGCTACTGCTAGTCATTAGAGCGTTGTTTCATGAGTGTAAAGATTAATCTAGATCTTTTCGCCAATATTGAAAGGTGTCTCCAATGCTGACTGTAATTTGTCTTGTCCACCTCGTATTTTGTGCTGGAACATTTGTACCTTCCAATGCCAGCTTAATCAGGAAGCCATTTGTGGGAGTTAATTCTAATGCAGTCATGCTCCTATTTTCACATGAACTGAAGACACTCTCCTAAAGGTCTGTCTTCAGTTCATTCACTTACTTTGATTAAATGGCAGCTGTCCACAGTGACAGTGCTCTCTCAACCTGAATAATGCTCTCCTCCTTCTCTCATACTCTTTGCAATGCTCACCCCTCTCCTTCATACCCTTGGCTATGTCCTCCTTTCCTTATCTCCTTGGTGTGTTCTTCTCCCCATCCCTTCCTCTTTGTTGTGTTCTCCTCCTCACCCCACATTCTCAAAAAGCCCCTATCTCAATCCTCGTATCCCTGAACCTGCTGACCCTTGTGACTGACAGGTCTACATCCAGGTTTTCAAGAAAATGTGTTGGGAGGTGAGCTGTGAGGGAGGGTGAGCCCAGTCTGGTTGCTGCGACTGGTTGAGCAGTGTCTGGGGTGAGAGAGAGAGAGACTATTCTCTGGTAGCTGAGAGGATATAGGTTCTTTCTGGGTGCAGCGATGGGTGGGTGATGCTTAATGGCAGGAAGAGCGTGAACACTATTTAGCTATCCAACTGTGGGGGAGGGAGTGAACATTGTTTTGGGGGGTGGTGGGAGGGGTATAGGGACCACTGTCTGATGGTGGTGAAGGTGTAAAAAAACACTGTCAGTCAGCAGAAATGGAGATGACAAGTATTTTCTGGCTGTTGGGAAGGAGTGAGAGAGGGAGTGAGCACTGTCAGATGAGGAAGGGGGAGTTATGTTTGGTGGTAGGGAAGGGGTGAGCTTTGTTTAGCGGTGGGGAGAGAGTGAATTCTGAAGGCGGGGGTGAATGAACTCTGATGATGGGGCAGTGTTGATGACTGTTTGACGGAGGGGATGTCTTAAGCTCTGGTTGGCCTTAGGGAGAGGTGGAGCTCTGTTTAGCAGTGGGGAGGGGTTGAGCTGTACTTGGTGGCAAGGAAGGGGTAAACCCTGTTCTGGGGTGAGAAGAGGCTCGGAGTGGTTTTATACCATCAAGCAGCTGAGTGGGTAAACTGTGCAACTGGAGAGGCAGGTGTATTGAGTTCAGAGGGGGCTCACCATTGTCTGGGAAAAGCTTGCACATCATCCACCTCAGAACAGGGAGATGCTAAACACTTATCTCAACATTGCTGTGGGTGCTGAAGTGCTTTGACACGACAGCTTCTGTAGTTTTATGCCTGCTTGACAAAACTAAACAAATCTGCCTAAATCCAGGGTAAATTTCACAACACTGTCTCAATCTGTGAAAATGGCCATCAGATTCTGCTGCCATTGCAATCACAGAGCTATTGCAGCAAGATGAAACTGTTTTTTGGAACTTTAAATGCCTGTATAAGAACTGCAGATGTGTTTACTTCCTTTGGATCCCAATGTGAATCAGTGGCAGTTGAGTTCAAAGCCTTTTCAATATCAGAAGACTTGACTGTTATATGAGGAAAATCGAGGTAGTTTTGAACATCGTTTTGCGTAATGGTGTTTGTGGGTAAAAGTGAAACGTTGTTTTCTTTTACTTTGGATATAAAGATCTCCTAATTCAATTGTGAGAAATAATAAGCTGCTAACTCATTTCCTGCTTAGCTCACTTTGATGCGATTGAAGAATTTAGACCACTACTTGTAGAACGCAAACTTTCCTTATCTGTATTGGCTATAACTCAATTCCAGCCCCATTAATTTAAATGACACAGCTCTTGCATGATTTTCTTATAATGTGAGATCGCACAAGAACAGAACTATCGCATTATATCAAAACCAACAGTATGTGAATTAGCCAAATATTAAATAGTTGATAACAAAGCATGGAGCTGGAGGAATACAACAGGCCAGGCAGCATCAAAGGAACAGGAAAGCTGTTTCCAGCCGGGATCAAGCTTCAGAAATGTTAAATAGTTGGCTCTGATTTCACTGAATCAGACTTAACATTAAACTACAGTCATTTGCATTTATGAGTTTGACACCATACCAAAGTACTCCTACGGTCTGGAAACAGGCCATTCAGCCCAACAAGTCCACATCGACCTTCTGAAAAGCACACCATCCAGACCCACTCTGTCCCTGCAACCCTGCATTTCCCGTGCTAATGCACCTAACCTACACAACCCCAGACACTACGGGCAATTTAACATGGCCAATCCATCTAAACTGCACACCTTTGGACTGTGGGTGGAAACACACGCATACATGGGGAGAATGTGCAAACTCCACACAGACGGTTTATTCTTTGTATACACCTTTATCTTAGTAAAAGATTCCAAGGCCCTTTGTAAGTGTCTAAAAAAAAAATACATTTAGTATTAAACCACCTATACATCCACCAGCACAGGATAACCTTGGGCTTTGGTGTTGTCTGGGAGTAAATGTTACCATGAACGTTTGAAACAAATTTGCCATATTTTTAAAGGCATATTGCTACATTGTTCATATGAACTTTCCTCAATCTTTTATCAACCCTATTTCTTCCACTATCTATATTTTTTAGTATTGTCATTTTTGTATATTTTCTCCGTGATTTATATTTGCCTCTCTTAGTTTCCTGCCATATTTCACTTTATAGACGTAGATTCTTCATAATCTGACTTAAACTCTGCACTATGATTAGTTTTGATTATTGCTGTGCTACCCTCTTAGACTTTTCTCATTGTCCAAGTTCAACAAGTTCCTATATTCAAGTTGAACTTTTAATACTGAGAAGTTACAGGTTTCAAAGATGAATATGCTCAAAACTTATGGTGTCTTGGGTAAACACTACCATTAACAATTCTGTGCAATGCCCTGTTTTCAAGAAATTCTTTTATTTCCCAATGGCAAAAGATATGAGCTGCTTATGTTGTAAAATAAAATTGCAATAAGTTATTTTCCTGGAAAATATTAATTCTAAAACGACTCAGTTTGAGAACAGTTGAAAAGAAGTGATATTGAGTACTTTGAGACACATAGGTATTTTAATCAGCTGCAATATGACACTGTTAGGGGGAAAATGGTACTTGAACCCTGATCTTCTGACCCAGAGGTAGAAACGCTACCACTATGCCATGAGCCCTCACTACAAGCCACATTAAGTTGAGAAATCACTGCCAACCCACTGGAGTATCACCTGGTGCATGGCCAGCATAGCTTTCAATGATAAGGCTCTGCTGATAGCAATATCTCGAATATTAACCCTGTAGGTATTAGTAGTATCCAGGAAAAACAGTTCACTAATGTATCTCGATGCTAAATGCATAGTTTTTGCATGCCTCATTTTGAAAATGTGCAGTTGCGTTAATGATCAATTTAAAACAAAATTGTTTGGAAATTGGATGCCAATTCAGCATTTATTGATTTTTTTTCCCTTTAAATTCATGTGCAGTCATTCCCATTGTTCGAGGCCCTCCTTTTTATGCTGAGTTTAAAAAAACATCTGGCCCTTTGAATAAAATTTAAGAAAATGTGATTTGGACTAAGATTTGTGCTATTTGATGCAGATACACATTTCCAAGAAAGATGCTTTGTGAGGAAGCTCTGCAATCTTGTCAGAAAGCTATGACACTGTAACCACAAGCTTCTTAAAGGAATAAAAGATTTGAAATTTAAATTAGGCTATTTTCAAATTTTGCAGCAACGCATGTTGTTTGTACATCTGGAATTTTGTTTTAAAATTCAGTACTTTTTGTAATTAAACTATAGGGAAGCCAAAAATTCCTTCCATTCTGCCCTTCCCAATCCCTAAAGTATGGGTGAAACAATGGACTTAGTTTCATATTTCACTTTCTTTTTGTTTGACTAAAATCTAGCATTAAAATCCCTGTGCATTTTTCTTGTGTTTATTGTATTACCAGTGAAACAGTACGAATGGTTAGCACAGTTTATTGCTTCAAAAAGTTTTCAATTTTTATTGTGACAAAGAGGATGGGAAGTCATGATGAGAAAGGAATACTTTCTCTTTGACACAAGTGTCAGCATGAGCATAATCAGATCAGTTATAAGGCACAAGTAGAATATGGAACAGAAACAAAGTTGTTGGAAAAGCTCAGCAGGTCTAGCAGCATCTGTGGAGGAGAAAACAGAGTTACTGTTTCGGGTCCGGTGACCCTTCCTCAGAACTGATGGTAGCTGGGAAAACGTCAGTTTATATGCAGAAAATAGGGAGGTGGGTGGGGTAGGGAGTAAACGATAAGATAGAGCCCAAAGAGAGAGAAAGACAGTTGGACAGACAAAGGAGTTGCTAACAATCAGGCTGGGAGGGTGAATAGTTGTTAATGGGGATGGTTAGTGACTAACAACAGGGGTTGTGTAGTGGTAGGCTATGTGGTAACAAGGCCAGGTGTGTGGGGTGGGGGGCTTGGACATGCGAAAGTTTAGGCCCTAAAATTATTGAACTCCAATATTGACTCCGGACGGCTGTAGGATCCCCAAGCGGAAAATGAGGTGTTGTTCCTCCAGCTTGCGTTAGGCTTCACTGGAACACCATAGCAGGCCGGAGACAGAGACAGAGATGTTGGCCAGAGAGCAGGGTGGTGCATTGAAGTGGCAGGCAGCAGGTAGTTCAGGGTCTTTTTTGCGAGCAGGACGTAGATGTTCTGCAAAGCGGTCGCCAAGTCTACGCTTCATTTCCCCAATGTAGACGAGACCACATTGTGAGCAGCGAATGCAGTAGACTAGGTTTTTGGAAGTGCAGGTGAAGTGTTGCTTCACCTGGAAAGGTATGTTTGGGCCCTTGGATAGTGGGAGGGAGAAAGTAAATGGGCAGGTGTTGCACCTTCACTGGTTACAGGGGAAGGTGCCGTAGGGCTGTGGGGAGGTGTTGGGAGTGAAGGAAGTGTGGACCAGGATGTCCCGGAGGGAACGGTCCCTGCGGAAGGCGGACAAGGGAGGGGAGGGGAATATGTGTCTGGTGGTGTCATCTTGCTGGAGGTGGCGGAAACGGCTTCTGATGATTTTCTGGATGTGGATGCTGGTGGGATGGTAGGTAAGGATAAGGGGAAGCCTATCGCTGTTGCGGGAGGGAAGAGAAGGGGTGAGGGCCGAAGTGCGGGAGGTGGGTCGGACCTGGTTGAGGGCCCTGTTGACAACAGTGCTGGGGAAACCTCGGTTGAGGAAGAATGTGGACATTTTGGAGGCTCCCTTGTCGAAGTTGGCCTCGTCTGAACATATGCGACGGAGACGGAGGAACTGAGAGAATGGGATGGAGTCTTTCCAGGAAGTGGGGTGTGAGGATGTATAGTCCAGGTAACTGTGGGAGTCAGTGGGTTTGTAATGGATATTAGTGGCCAGTCTATCCCCAGAAATGGAAATAGAAATGTCGAGGAAGGGAAGGGAGGAGTTAGAGATAGACCAGGTGAAAGTGAGGGCAGGGTGGAAATTGGAGGCGAAATTGATGAAGATTTCCAATTCTAGATGAGAGAAGGAAGCAGCACCGATGATATCATCGATGTATCGGAGAAAGAGTTGTGGGTGGGGGCCGGAATAGAACTGGAACAAGGAATGTTCCACGTATCCCATGAAGAGACAGGCATAGCTAAGGCCCATGCCGGTACCCACGGCAACCCCTCTTACCTGAAGAAAATGAGAGGAGTTGAAAGAGAAGTTGTTGAGGGTGAGGACAAGCTCAGCCAAGCGGAGGAGGGTGGTGGTCGGTGGGGATAGTTCAGGCCTTTGCTCCAGGAAGAAGCGGAGAGCCCTAAGACACTCCTGGTGGGGAATGGATGTGTAAAGGGATTGCACATCCATGGTAAAGAGGAGGTGGCTGGAGCCGGTAAACTGGAAGCTTTGAAACTGGCGTAAGGCATCACATGAATCGTGGATGTATGTGGGTAGGGAATGGACCAGGGATTGGAAACTGTTATTCTGTCTCACAAATTCAGAAGATGACTCCTTCCAAAATGCAAAAGGCTCCAGTGACTTTTCAAGTACCTATATTAATATGGTTTAATTGTTGGACTAGTTTGTGTTAATGATTCTATTGTTCACAGCATGACTACATATGCATGCTCTCACCTTTTAGTACACTTAACTGTTCTGTTAACTTGAGAAGATTATACAGTATTATATAGGATATATGGCACAGGAACATGCCAAGCAGCTCAACCAGTCCATGTTGGTATTCATGCTCCACTCAAGCCTCCTCCCATCTTTTTCTCATTGTGACAAAGAGATGTGTAATTTATATATATTAAGAGTATTCATATAATTTGTATTTCAAAATAAAGGAATATGGGTGTGGACTACTTCTGTTTTCAAAAAAGAATGCTTGAAGGGTTGTCTAGCTTCTCTCCTGGAATGGTGACTAAATCTAGCAGTTGCCAGAAAGCAAATGACTGTAGATCCCTTGGTGTTCGTGGAAAGATGTTTATGCTGTTGTACTTACAACATGTGGAGTAAATATAAAAGTCCGATGGCTTTGTTTTTAGTTCAGAAGGAGCTAGGATGAGTAAGTTCTTTTCAAAATTCAGTTCAGAAGACATCAGTGTTGATTTTAGAAGCAACTTTAGTTTCTCTCTCAGGAGGACTTGAACACAGTTCAGGGACTGGTTAGCTCAGCAGAAGGCTTTTCATTTTGTGAAACGGCCAAAACAGGAGACCTTAATTAGAAAACTGCAGGTTAATAGAAGTGAGACAACTTGGCTGCCAGATTTATGGAAAATTTCATGTCAACAGATTTGAAAAGCACATATCGAATTGTCTCCACAATCTATGGCAAAGAAACTGTAAGGAGTCAGTCTAGTAGTACCCTAAGGAGTTGAGAAAGGAGTATAATTTCTCTGTACTTCAGTCTCTGTAATGGATGGTGCCAGGAAGCAAATTAAGGCATTGTTTTATTTTGTGTTCAAGAACATAATAAATGTTCTTTGATGTCTAAACAACTTGTGCAAGTAAAATCCATGTTCTGTTGTTAATCTGCAGCTTTGTGCGAATATGTTTGGTGACTAACAACCATTTTAATCAACTAAACCAAAAAAGTGATCTATTAAGCCAGGTTTCATTTTGGGATCAGACTTGCCCAATGCTAACGTCCACATGGACCATAATGTCATCTAAAATCCATATTATAACCCTCTATTTCCATCTGTCTGGAATGCCTGTGTAGCTTCCCTTTAAATCCATTCATGTTATTCAAACATTTTTTTTGTTTGTGAGATATGGACGTCACTGACTAGGCCTGCACTTATTTCCCAATTCACATTGCCCTGGAGAAGGTGATGGTAGGCAAATTTCTTATAGTGATTTCAAGTGTAGGGGCACCCACAGTGCTGCTAGGAAGGCCATTCCAGGATTTCGACCCACTGGTAGTATAGGAAATGTGATACAGTGTCTGAAGTCAGGATGGTGTGTGACTTGTAGGCAAATATTTGGATGCATGCAACTGCTGCCCTTGTCCTTCTGTGTACTGTTGAAGGAGCCTGGTGATTTACCACAGTGTGTTTCAGTGGTGGAGGGAGTGAATGTTGGATGTCGTGGGTGGGATGCCAAAGAGTAAAATTCTCTGTCCTGGCCTGAATTGTGTTAAGCTTCTTGAGTGTTGAACCACAACCATCCTGGAAAGTAAAATCTGTTCCGTCACACTTCTGACATGCATTTTGTCGAGACAGGCACTGGGGGAACCAGAGGTGAGTTAACTGCTGCGGAATTCCTAGACTCTGACCTGCTCTTGTAGCCATTATACTTACATGGCTGGTCCAATTCAGTTTAGTTTCTGGGCAATGGTAACCCCTAGAAAGTTGACAGTTGGGTGTAGTGAAGGTAGTGCCATTAAATATCCAGTGGTGATGGTTAGGTTTTCTCTTTGTAAATGTTCATTGCTTGGCACTTGTGTGGCATGAATGTTACTTGCCACTTGTCAGCACAAGTCTAGTTTTGTCCAGTCTCACCTGAACTCTTGAGTTCAGCTCTTTTATCCATGTTTGGCCTAAGGCCATCATTGGTCAGGAGCCAAGTGGTCCTGACAGACCCCAAACTGAACATAAGTGAGCAGGTTATTCTTTTGCACTTGTTGCTTTATAATACTGTCGTAATCTTACTGATGATCAAGAGTAGACTGACAGGACAGTAACTAGCAGAGTTGGATTTGTCACACTTGTTGTGCACAGGACATACCAGGGCTATTTTCCAGATTGTTGGATAGATGCCAGTGTTGTAGCTTCACTGGAAGAGCTTGGCTATGAGTGCAGCTAGTTCTGAAGCATATTTTTCAGTACTGTTGATAGATTGTTGGTAAGCCCCAGAGTTTTCGATCATCCAGTGTCTTCAACTGCTTTATATCACTTGGAGTGAATTGAATTGGTTGAAGACTGGCATCTATGATGTTGAGGACCTCTGGTGGAGGTTGAGATAGATTATTCATTTGGAACTTCTGGCTGAAAATGGTTAAAAATGAGTCAGATTTATCTTGTGCACTGATTGTGCACTTGATCCCTTGTTGAAGATAAGGGAATTTATGGAGCTTCCACCTCCTGTTGTTTAATTGTCCAACACCAGTCATGACTGGATTTAGCAGGGCTGCAGATCTTGGATCTGATCTGTTGGTTTTGGGATCAGTTAATCTTGTCCTTTTCACGGTGCTTCTGTTTGGCTTGAAACTAATCCTGTGCTGATACATTATTTAAGATGTCCCTGCTGCTGCTTATTTAAACCAGGTTTGATCTTCTGACATGATGGTATTATTCAGTGGGATATGCAAGACTATGAGGTTACAGATTGTGGTTGAATACAGTTCTTCTGGTTCTGAGGCCCACAGCCCCCTGGATACCTGGTTATGAGTTGCGAGGTCTGATTGAAATCTGTTTCATTTAGAACAGTGGTGGTTCTACAAAACAACAGATAGTATCATTAGTGTGAAGATGGGACTTTGTATCCACAATGATGATGCAGTAGTCACTCCTACCAAGACAGCCATGGATGGATGCATCTGCAATAGGTAAATTGATGAGGAGGAACAGCATTGACTGGAGAATACAGAAGACAATAAGCTACCCTGTGAAAAGGTACAAAATATGGTTTTAAATTCAATTAAAGTAGTAGGATTACAGGAAGCAATATTTGTCCTGCGGTTGTTTTTATTATTCATTATGGCCTTCCAAGCCAGAAACAAGTGGCTGATTTAGATGATTTCAGAGGACAGTTAAGTAGCAACTGTACTGCTGTGCATCTAAAATCATATATAGGCCAGATCAAGTAATAATGGCATATTTCCTTCCCTAAAGAACTAGATAAATGTTTAACAACAAAATCCATGAGTCCATGAATACCAATAGGGATTCTAGCTTTTTATTGCAAATTGATCCAATAAGTTTAAATTCTCCAGGTGCCCTGATAGGATATGATTTTATGTCAGATAACATCATAACCATTACGCTATTGTATCTGTCTGTAATGCAAGATTAGGTTAAGGAAGTAGTTACAAATGATCTCCATTTGTGCAGTAAAACTACAGAAAGCAAACTGAGGACAGTGCATCTCAAATTTCTGCTCCAAAATCTGATCTTCCTTCTTGCATGTAAGTTCCCTTAAGGCATCATGATAACTGTGCATACATCAGGTATGCACGTAAGGCAGATAATATTTGGAGCAGTTAAAAATATTTTGTTTTATTCTTACGGTGGATGGGAGGGAGAAATTAACAATTAAAGAAAGCAATTTTCATTACATTCCTTTCTTTTTCTGCGCTGTCCTCCCTCTGCACTTCAGAACTCAAACTCCAGAAGACAATGCTAAGACTGTAATATAGAGTCACGTCTTAAATTGCATAGTTCTGGGATGCCATCTCTCCTCCTGGGGATTATTGTGATCACATACCCCTATTCTTAGAACATCTAGCAAAATAATTTCACTATGGTAAGACAAGGATGCATGAATACATGTTAAATATCCCATTTCAGGTCCTCCAGTGCAATATTAAGGCAGTGCTGCGTGGTAAGAGATGCCTTTTTTTAAATGATATGTGGTTGTAGGTCCTTGCTGTCAATTTGACTATCATGTTTCTTACATTACAACAGTGACCACACTTCAAACTTAGAGTATGTCACCAGCTATAAAGCACTTTCTTATGTTTGGAGGTTATAAAAGATACGTTTGTTTTCTTGCAACAGGTTTAAAATAAATCATTAGTCTATAGCAACCCATTGTATTTTTTTTGGATAGCTGTGAAATTATTTCGTAAAGGTTTCATAGGAATGTATTGTATTGAAACCTTGCTTTTTAAAAAAAAAAAGACTGCTGAAGATGTCAAAATGATGTTTAAATGTAATTCGTTCTGAGACTGACAGCCAGTCAGCATTACTTAAAGCTTTTGTTTGTATAAATCTTTTATGTCTGTAGCAGAGTAAACGCTGAATAATTCTACAAAATATTGTTCCAAGCAGTAAGTGTATTGGCTGTTGATTTGCAGTCAAATTTAAAATTTCTCTTTTATACATTGAGAGGTAACCTGCACGAGGTCCAGAAAGGCACAGAGTATTGATTAGGAAAGTGACTGTTAGAGGGAAATCGAGATCCTAAAGTGCTCTGTTGAAAATCTCTTTCCTCTAATGCCTGTTTAACATTGTGACCTGTGAATTTATCAAGTGAAGCAGAGTCATCTTTGCATATCATTTGAACTGAAGGTTTGCTTTGATGAGGATAAGCAAGCCTTGTTGCCCAGAAGAAATAATGATGCCAATTTTCTCTGCCGAGCAAAGGATGTATACATTGAATGTGTGTGTGTTAGATTGTCTTGAAGGAATGGGAGATGACTGGCTAAACTAATTCACAGAAGCAAGTGTAATGTATTGAAAACCATGAAGTGTATTTCTCAGATGTGTATGTAAAGTTTTGGATCTGTTGTCAAATAAATCATTTGTACAGCCCCATCTTACTTTCTTGAAACATTGAAATTTTTTTTCTTCCTGAGGCAGTGGAAAGTATAGGTGGCGTCAGTGGATGGAAGGTTGGCTTGTATGATGATCTTGGCTGTGTTCACAACTCTCTGTAGTTTCTTATAGTCCTGGGATGAGCAGTTGCCATACCAATCTGTAATGCATCCGGATAGAATGTTTTCTGTGGTTCATCTAAAGAAGTTGGTAAGAGTCTGTACAGACATGCTGAGTTTCTTCAGTCTCCTGAGGACGCAGAGGTGGTGTTGTGCTTTCTTGACCATCGCACCTACATGGGGTGGACCAGAACAGATTGTTGATGATCATTTCCTAAGAACTTGGCGCTCTCAACAATCTGCACCTCAGCACCATTGATGTAAATAGGGGTGTGCCCTCCACCTTGCTTCCTGAAGTCAATGACCAGCTCTTTTGTCATGCTGATGTTAGGGGAGAGATTGTTATCTTTACAGCAAGAACTCTGTCTCTTCCCTGTATTCTCTCTCGTCATTGTTTGAGATCAGGCCTACAATGGTGTTATCATCAGCGAACTTGTAGATGGAGTTTGGATGAAAGTTAGCCACACAGTCATGAGTGTACTGGGAGTATAATCAGGGGCTGAGTATGCAGCCTTGCAAGGCATCAGTGTTGAGGATTGTCATGCAGGAGTGTTGTCTGTTCTTACTGATTGCGGTCTATGGGTAAGGAAGTTGAGGATCCAGTTGCAGAGGGTGGAGCAGAGACCTCGGTCTTGCTGTTTAGACATTAGTTTGATTGGAATTATAATGTTGAAGATAGAGCGAGAGTCAATAAGTCGGAGCCTGACATAGATATCCTTGTTATCCAGATGTTCCAGGGATGAGTTTTGGGCCAGGGAGATGGCATCCGCTGTGGACCTGTTGCGACGGTAGGCGAATTATAAGGGATCAAGGCAGGCTGGGAGGCTAGAGATGATATGAGCCTGACTATGGCCGTTGGACAGTAGTCATTGAGGCACACTGCATGAATTTTATTTGATACCGACATGATAGTGGTCTTCGTGAAGCAGGTGGGCACGTCAGATTGCAATAAGGAAAAGTTAAAGATGTCAGCGCATACTTCTGCCAGCTGGTACACGCAGCATCTGAGTGCATGGCTGGGGACTCTATCTGGGCCAGTCGCTTTCTGTGGTTTCACCTTCAAAAAGGCCAATCTGACATCTGCTGCATTGACTGAGGGAACAGGCGTATCTGAGGCTGTCGGGGCAGATGACACTGTTTCACTGACTTTCTGTTTGAAACAAGCATAGCATGTATTGAGTGCATTCAGGAGGGATGTAATTTTGTCCACTATTCTGTTCTGCTTTGCTTTGTAGCCTGTTGTGTCGAATAGGCCTTGCCAGAAATGGGCAAGTGTGCATGTGGTTAGTTTGGGTCTCTAGTGTAGTCCAGTATTGAGTCTTGGCATCTCTAATGGTCTTACATAGGTCTTACCCAGATTTCCTATAAAAGTTAGGATTGTCTGACATGAACGCCATGCACCTGGACTTCAGAAGGCAGTGGATCTCCTGGTTCATCCATTGTTTCCTGTTGGGGAACACTCGGATTGACTTCTTAGGCATTCAGTCTCCTACAGACTTGCTAATGAAGACTGTAACAGTAATGGCATGTACGTTTAGGTTGGCCACTGAGTTTTTGAATATGGACCAGTCCACTGATTCCAAGCAGTCCCAGAGAAGTTCTTTCACTGCCTCAGACTGACACTGCACTACTTTCTGTACTGAGTCCTCACATTTCAATTTCTGCTTGTAGGGCAGGAGGGAGAACACAGTGTTGTGATCTGATCTTCCAAAGGCAGACGTGCTATGGAGCAATAAGCATCTTTGGTTGTGTCGCAGTGGTCAAGGATGTTCGGCTATCTGGTGGAACAGGAGACATGTTGATGGTATTTTGGTAGCATGTTCTTGAGATTGGCCTGAACAAGGTCTTGAGGTATTCCATCTCAAGTCCACCTGTAGCGGTGTATATTTCATCAGGAGAACTCTTCATTTCCACATGGGGTGGAATGTACGCTGCTGTCAGGATTGTGGAGGTGAACTAATGCAGCAGATAGTAGGTACGGCATTCACTGTTAAATATTCTGGGTTGGGGCACAGTAACTCGCCAGCGTCGCCATGTCTGAGCACTAGAGGATGTTGATTAGGAGGCAGACCCCACCACTCCTTGCCTTGCCCAAAGACACTGTGTGGTCGATGTGATGTGCAGAGAAATCTTCAGGTTGTAAGGCACAGTCAGGTGTAGGAGACGTGATCCATGTCCCTGTAAAACAGAGCACACAGCTGTTTCTTAGTTCCCTCTCGAAGGTAAATCTAGCTTTAAGTTTATGCATTTTGTTCTCAATGGCTTGGACATTTGCCAGGAGTATGCTGGGGAGGGGGGACTTGAAACCACATTGTTTCAGTCTCATCTGCAGGCCAGCATGTCTGTCTCCCACATTCCCTGTAGTAAGGTGTCTGCGTCTGGTTGCTCCCAGGCGCCTGTGAATGGAAGTCTCATGCTCTGGAAGGTAAGTGTATGCTGCCAATGGGGTCCTCGGCACTGGTCACAGCACAGGCACTCCAGGGATCCTTGGAGTCAGTTCCTTAAGGCCAGTTGTCATTCCTGGGCGGGAAGGGCATCTTCAGAGTCGGGTCACTGTAGGGTCAGTTATTGAGCCTCAGCTGGTTGGACCTCGGTTCTGAGTTTCCTCAAGGTTAGTCGGGTTGGGCCTGCAGGAAGCCAGTAGATTTTCTCTCGGCTTGCAGTCCAATGTCAGTAATTGGGCCTGGTTGATCAAAGAATCTTCAGATCTGTAAGTAGATTTAAGAGAACATTGTTAGTAATTTTAACAGACTTAAAATTGAGATTTCAAAGGAGCAGAACAATTGTGAGGTATGTAAGAAGAAGGTCTGCAAAGGAGCTCACGAAGAATCACCATAATTTGGCGCTGTCTTGAAAAAGATCTCTTGAACTACAAAAACGCTGGTGTTAGTTTTGTCATAAAAATCTATTACAAAAGTTTTCCGTACCAGAAAAGATTATTTGATCATGCTCTAAAACACTTGGTACTGCAGTTTGGCATCAATGAACATCAGTAGTAAAATTTAGAACGGGTCTCGATCACATATAATCATGACCTTGAAGTCAAACTCTTGAAAGTGATTGCACATTATTATATTTGTGTATGTAAGCGTAGGCCTCCAATGCAGCTTACTATAAGTAATGATTTAAACAAAAACAAACACATCTTACCATGCAATTTTGAACTTTTCCCCATTGACTCTCCTAATCTCTTCCATTTTTGAACTGGGGCTTTTCCTTCTGATCATTCTCTGGCATCTCTGAACTGGCTCTACCAGGCTGACTAACTCTGGCTGGTGGGGGGCTGAACAAAGCAAGGAAAGCTGTGGCAGAGGAACAGAAGTCATGAGGGTGGAAAACAAATGATCAAAAATAATAGCAGAAAGAACTGTGGATGCTGTAAATCGGGAACAAAAACAGAAATTGCTGGAAAAGCTCAGCAGGTCTGGCAGCAGCTGTGAAGAAAAAAATCAGAGTTAACATTTTGGGTCCGGTGACCCTTCCTCAGTTCCGTGGAAGGGTCACCGGACCCGAAACGTTAACTCTGATTTTTTCTTCACAGATGCTGCCAGACCTGCTGAAATGATCAAAAATGTAGGGAACATCATAAATGTGACAACATTGAGAGAAATAAGAATGTAATGGAATTACACTTAGAAGTATGTAATGAAAAATTATACAGGCAGCATTTATTGCCCATCCCTAATTGCCCAGAGGGCAGTTAAGAGTCAACCACATTGCTGTGGGTCTGGAGTCGCATGTAGGCCAGACCTAGTAAGGATGGCAGATTCCTTCCCTAACGGACATTAGTGAACCAGATGGGTTTTTCCGACGATCAACAATGGATTCACGGTCATCATTAGATTCTTAATTCCGGATATTTATTGAATTCAAATTCCACCATCTGCCATGGTGAGATTCGAATCCGGGTCTCCAGAACGTTATCTGGGTCTCTGGATTAACAGTCCAGCAATAATATCACTAGGCCATTACCTCTCCTGCACATAAACTGACGTTTTCCCAGCTACCATCATTTCTGAGGAAGGGTCACTGGACCCGAAACGTTAACTCTGATTTTTTTCTTCACAGATGCTGCCAGACCTGCTGAGCTTTTCCGGTTACTTTTGATTTTATTCCTGGTTTAGGGAGGGTCGACTTCTGATAGCCACTGTCTTGCCTTTGCTTCCAAGTTCATAGTTCCATCAGAAATCTTACCAGCAGCCAACGGGTTGCCAGATTAACAGAAAAATCCTGTGAGATCTTTGTTTCTGAACATGTCTATTGGTTTTCCTCCCCTTACCTCTCATATCTTTGCTCACCAATTTCTTGCCTGTTGAGCCAAAGAGACAGTTTCACTCTACTACTACACAGTAGCAACAGGAGTGGTGCTTGCAACAGGATGCTGCCAACCAGCCAAAGAGATGGTTTGTTTATTATGCAAAAAAAGAGTAATATGGTATATGAATTTCAGTGCTGCTGTGATGCTAAGTATGTAGACCACATGACCAAAAGGCCAGCAGAATGTATCAAATAGCATATCTCTTTGGCTCTTTGCAAAATAGCAAGGCATTGACTGTACCTAATCAGTCCACACAAAATTTGCAACACAGTATCTTGACATTAGATGTGATTTTCTAATTGGACAACATTTTGCTAGACAATCCTAAGTGTGCAAAGATTTATGCTGACAACCAACTGAGCATTGAGAGCCAGGTTTGCAATATACTTGCTACAACTAGTATGTACTGGAAACTGCACATTTTAATGCACAGGGCCTTCCTTGGTTCTTTTCAATGAGCATAGATCATAGAAGAGATCATAGAATTCCTACTGTGTGGAAACAGGCCCTTTGGCCCAACAAGTCCACACTGACCTTCAGAGCATCCCCACCCAGACCCATCCTCCTATAACCCACCTAATCTACACATCCCTGAACACTACGGGCAATTTAACGTGGCCAATCCACCTAGCCTGTACATCTTCGGACTGTGGAGGAAACTAGAGCACACGGAGGAAAGCCACACAGACACGGGGAGAATGTGCTAACTCCACGCAGACAGTCGCTCGAGGGTGGAATTGAACCCAAGTCCCTGGTGCTGTGAGGCAGCAGTTCTAACCACTGTGCTGCACCCATTAAGTCAAAAAGATATGTGATAGCCACTTATTGGTTAGTTTCTCAGGGCAATGACTTGACCAATCAGTATCAACTTACTGATTTAAAATTTGAACAAGACCTGGCAGTTAACTGTTGATTGTCAATACCAATTAGTTCATTTGCTGGCCAATTAGCACTCTTTAGTTATACAGTATAACTGGTGATTTTAGCCTTAATTTGATATTTTTGCAAATTGTCTAGGTAAGTGCGAGATGAAAAGCTTCAACAAGATGTATTTTTTGAGGAATGCACATGTTGGAAAATTGAGGCATCATTATCAAGTCTTTTGCTATACCATTTTAAGGCACAGACTTCTGAAATTAATAATTCTACGGTACACTATTGATCATCAAATTACTCAACAAGCACTGAATAATATTATCTGCAGTGAGTTCCAAGTGTCCGGATTTCATAGCAGGAGGAGGTGGGGGCCTGGTGTTTAGTGAAACTCTCAAAGAATGTCCAAGTTTGTCATCTCTCTCCAAGTTGCAGTTATATGTACATGTGACTAATTTTGACAGGAGGGGCAAATCCTATAAGTTGGGAAATAGAATTGCACAATTGAAGAACAAGAACAGAAAGAAATGAAGATTTGACTAAAACAAAACATTAGTTGTTTTTGATTTATCTGTTATCTTAGCTTTTATTAATCAAAGGTGCTAAACAGAATCTTGAGGACTAAAACACTAGGGAGCAGTTTTTGCTGCATGATCAGTATAAGGTCAGTCGGTCAGAGCTCCATGCTTGCATCACTTGTGATGTCAGTTCAATCCTTGTACTGCCTCATTTCAATTTTGGGGGCCAGCCTCTTCCACTTTCCTACTGTGATACCCTGTTTTGTGCAGTGACCCTTTTGGAGGAATGAAAAGTTGGGCCTCACTTCAGAAGGTGTAGTTCTGAAAGGAAGGCACCCAGTGTGGGGCTCTCATCAAAAAGATTAAGAGTCTCATGCTCTACCGACTGAGCTAGCTGTGTCTTCCCCATTGTGATAATATGGCATCATTGAATGACAATTAACAACCCTCAGATAATAAGCATGTTACACAAAGAAAAAGCAAATGGTCTGTAGGATAAACACAGTTGAAATGAGACTGAATGTAAGTTTAGGTAACCTAATTAATTAATATTAACTTAAAAACACCTTTTAAAGTAAAAATAGCTAAGTGTTGTTTCATGTAGTGTACAAATGATGCACCCTCTCTAGGTAACAGCTCATAACCTTTCTCTGTTGCAACAGGGAACTTGCAGGATTACCTAGAGGACTTCCAGCATCTGCAGTCCTTACTGTCCCCTTGCCTAGAGGAAAGAGTGATTGCATCAGCCTGCTTGGTTTGATCAGCTGTCAGCTGTAGTGGAGACCAGAAAAACTCATAAAAATAAAAATACAATGGCTTCCTTAAGGGCTATGGTTGTTAGAGCTGCAAGTTGATAGAGGATGAGAAATTGGGATCTGTGATATTAGTGAATGTAGAAGTCAATAGAACAGCCTGTGTGTGGTATGCAGAGAATACTAAATGTATCTCTGAAGCTGACAGCTTAAAGAAATGCAGACATTTCTGACAGGACACTCAGCCGATTTGAGCCGACGAATGATACTACGTTGTGATATTGGTGGAGATGCAGTAACCACCTGCCATGGGGATTGTTAGTGCTTTGTACATTAAACAGTGCCATCTCCTGGGCCAACTGGTGAATTTCTGTCCTCATCTTGTGTAGTCTCTCACTCAAATGAGTTCTTCAACTAATTGAGGTTGAAAAGTTTAATGATCTAAACTGCATTGCACATTAAATTGTAGCATGTTGTGGAAATAATTATTGATTAATTGATGCCTGATCTATGCTTAATGTTTTCTTTGTAACGGTAGTTAGCCCTGAACTACGCATGAATCCCATTGATGGACCATATCATTTCTTAAAGTTATATTTCATGTTTTAGTGAGCCTGAATAGGGGAGGAAGGTTGTCACTTGGGCTGGCTTAATGGGTGCTGTATTATTTTAGGACCTTTTTGACCATTTTTCTGTAATACTTTGGTTGGGGTGCAAGAGGGAGAATTTCCTTTTGAAAATATTGCTTTAATGAAACATATCTAAATCATCCAAGTAAAGAACATTCATCTCTACATGGTCTCCAACAATGCTCAAGAACAATATGGAGATGAATAACACAAAAGCCAACAGAAAAGTCGAGCTCAAAAGGTAAGTATTACATATTGTGGAGGTCATCACACAAAACAAAAAACAGCATTTCCAGCATGGGAAAAAGTGTTTTAACTGCAAGAAGCTAAACTATTCTCTACAAAAATGTTCAGCTAGGAAGCAAACAAACAAGCCGACAAAGGCAATTGCTATAGCAATGCCAGTCAAAGATTTGGATGAAGCAGTTGCGGGCAGTAGAGTGTATCGGATAAAGATTCAGATGATTCAATGTAGCACATTTGGAACCTCAAATCTAAGGGGAAGAAAAATGGTTTGTAACTTTTGCCATGAAGAAGGCAGGACATTGAGAGAATACTGGGTAAATATGTAATACCAATTAGATGCTGGTACTAATTGCAACGTTGACTTTTGCAGTCCTGTGGAAAGTTACACCAGATGGCAATCTAAAAGTGAAACCCCTGAAAGTAAAGTTGAGGTTCTTTGTTGGAATAGTGCTCATCCCAAGATGATAAATTAGCCTGGAAGCTCAATGCTAAGACAAATCTGAAGATCTGATATTCTATATCTTAGACACAAGTCTATTCATCTCAACAGAAGCAAGTTGAAAGCTCAAGCTAATGATCTAGATGCTCCAGAAAAGATTAAATGGTTCACAGGCCACTTCAACTTACAGGCATATACACCAACAGGGTAAGATAGAGTGTGTCTGACTGAAAATTCTTGATGCTGAAGTCATAAAATGAAAAGATTGTTCTTGTCAGGCTCAGCTGATGCAACAAAAGCAAAGATGTGTTAAAGGCAATGCAGTAAGTCAGTAGTGTCATAGATTCATACAGCCCCATAACAGACCCTTCGGTTCAAGTCATCTGCGCTGACCAGATATCCTAATCAGACCTAGTCCCATTTGTCAACATTTCGCCCATATCCATTTAAATCATTCCCATTCATATATCCATCTAGCTGTCTTTTAAATGTTGTAATTGTACTCGTCTCCACCACTTCCTCTGGCAGTTCATTCCATATGTGCACCACCTTCTGTGAGAAAAAGGTACCCTTCAAGTCCTTTGTAAATCTTTACCCGCTCATCTTAAACCTATGCCCTCTAGTTTTGGACTCCCCCACCCTAGGGAAAAGATCTTAGCTGTAAACCTATCCATGCCCCTCACGATTTTAAAACCTCTATAAGTCACCTCTCAGCCTCTGATGCTCCAGGCAGAAAATACCTAGACTATTCAGCCTCTCCTATAACGCAAACCCTCCAGTCCCAGCAACATCCTGGTAAATCCGTTTTGTACCATCTCAAGTTTAATAACAACCTTTCTGCGAAGGGCAACTAGAATTGTATACGGTATTCTAAAAGTGGCCTCACCGTGACTTGTACAGCTGTAACATGACGTCCCAACTCCTATACTTAATGCACTGACTAATAAAGGCAAGTGTGCCAAATGCTTCAGTCTGTCAACGTGCAACTCCATTTTCAAGGAACTATACATCTGCATCCCTGGGTCTCTGTTCAGCAACATTCCCCAGAACCCTAGCATTAACTGTATAAGTCCTGCCCTGGTTTGCCTTTCCAAAATGCAATACCTTGCATTTATCTAAATTAATGTCCAACTGCCACTCGTTGGGCCGTTAGCCCATCTGAACAAGGTCTCATTGTACTCTGAGACAATCATCTTTCACTATCCATGACACCACCTATTTTGGTGTCATCTGCAAACTTACTAACCATACCTCCTATATTCACACAGTATTTAACACAGCTGCTTCATATCACCAGAGACTCGAATTCAATTCCAGCCTCGGATGACTGTGTGGAGTTTGCACATTCTCTCTGTGTCTGCATGGGTTTCTTCCAGGTGCTCCAGTTTCCTCCCCCTAAAGATGTGCAGGTTAGGTGGATTTGCCATGGGGAATGCAGCATTACAAGGATGGGGTTGGGAGGGTGGTTCTGGGTGGGACACTGTTCGGAGGGTTGGTGGTCGACTCGATGGGCCAAATGGACTTTTTTTCACACTGTTGTGATTCTACATCCAAATCATTCGTATAAATGACAAAAAGCAGTTGAGAAGATTTTGAAAGCAAACCAGGGAGCACATCATTCCAACCAGCAGATGTTGGAGAAGAGGCAAACAACTCTTTGTGTTCCATCACAAGAAACGAACACTTTAAAGATTGTGTATGTCACAAATGTAAATATATGGACAAAGTGGGACTAACTGGAATAACAAATAGTTGCTAATGTAAGATTGTAATGCATACAAATGGTTGAGAACGGATAACTAAAAATATAGATGATCCATCGCAATTTTTTCTTTGTGTATCGAAAGGGGTTGCATCCACTGAAAGACAAGTCATGTAGATGTCTGTCCTCATTTCCCTTAGTCATGTGACTTCATGAGCTGTACACACTATAGGTAGACACCTTCAATTACACTTTAATTAAGTTCTCATGTTAACATGTAACTGTGTTGAACATTCAAAACTGAGAGGACCATGGGTGTTATTACAGCTCATTGACTGCAGTCGTTCAAGAGGGAAGATCGTTGCTACTTTCTCAAGGGCAATTAGGGATGTGTATCAAATGTTGTAAACATTTTCTTCCTTTTGTTAGTGATATCCTTTAACAATATATTGAAGGATACCAATATGTGTATGCCCATTTTAATTGCCCTGGAGAACATGGTGATCTTGCCAACAACACTGAAATTCTGTCAAAGTATGTTTCAAAAGCCAATGAATTGGTGCTGCAGTCAATTCCAGTAGATTGTATATAATAACCAATGTGAGAGAGGGAGATATAAAGGAAGTGACAGTGAAAAGGGAAAGCATAACATGTTCGTTGTTGGATGTCATTAAGCAGCAATTGTGATCAGTTCCGTTTATGTTAATCAATGTAATTGGTCTAATTTGTGGTGAAACAGTGTAGCTTCAGACCTTCTATGCGGATATCCATCAAACATTTATGTCTTTACATGCTGTGGAGATAGATTTCCAGTTTAAATCACAAGGGAGGCCAGTCTCCTGATCACACCTGTTAACGTCATAATCTTTTAACTAGATGCTGAACAGAGCACGTACATTCGAAAGCATATGATATTCCTCCTACTTGCTAAGAAGATTATCACTACTGCAACCTGGAGAATATCGTTAGCAATATTCTAAATTCTTCTGCAAAGTTACATTCCCAAAAACTCAGCAGAATTGCTTAATTTGCTTAGTGATCTTTAATGGATAATTATAGGCTCTGTAAATTTGCTGCATTGCCTTTAGGATTCAGGGAGAAACGCTTGAGAGCTTTTCCTGAAATTTAGAAAGACTTTCATTCTTTGGGTAGCACAGCACCAGGGTCCCGGGTTCAATTCCTTATGTTACTGTGGAATTTATGGTTCTCCCCGTGTCTGCATGGGTTTCCTCCGAGTTATCCAGTTTCCTCCCACAGACTGAAGATGTGCGGGTTAGGCGGATTGACCATCCAAAGTTTGTCCCATAGTGTCCAGCGATGTGCATGTTACTTGGAGTAGCCATGGTAAATGCAGGGTTACAGGGATATGGCAGGGTGACTGGGTCTGGGTGGGATGCTCTTTGGAGGGTTGATGCAGACTCAATGGACCAAATGGCCTCTTTATTTACTGTAGGGATTCTGTGTGTTTTGGTGATTTCCCCCAAACGTTTTTTTAATAGAGTATTTAAACTCTATCCTGTCATTAATAATATAATTTAGATAAATGCAAGATGTTGCATTTTGGTAAGACGAACAAAGGCAGGACTTATACAGTTAATTGTAGGGTCCTGGGGAGTGTGGTCGAACAGAGAGACCTAGGGGTTCAAGTACATAGGTCTTTGAAAGTTGCATCACAGGTGCTAAAGAAGGTGTTTGGCACAACTGGCTTCATTGTTCAGCCAATTGTGTATAAGAGTTGGGATGTCATGTTGCGGTCGTACAGGACATTGGTGAGGCCACCTTTGGAGTACTGTGCATATTTATGTTTGCCCTATTATATGAAGGATATTATTAAATTGGAGATGGTGCAGAAAAGATTTACAAAGTTGTTACTGGGACAGGAGGGTTTGAGTTGAAAGGAGACACTGGGACTTTTTTCACTGGATCATAGGAGGTTAAGGGCTGACCTTAAAGAGATTTATAAAATTGTGCGAGGCATGGATAAGGTGAACAGCAAAGGCTTTTCCCTACGGTAGGGGAGTTCAAAATAGAGGGGATAATTTTAGGTTGAGATGAGAAAAATTGAAAAGGGATTTGAGGGGCAAACATTTTTCATACAGAGGGTAGTTTGTATGTGGAATGAACTACATTCATGGTAGATGCAAGGACAGTAACAACATTTAAAAGGCATTTGAACAGGTATATGAATGGGAAATGTTTAGAGGAATATGAGCCAAACTCAGGCACATGCGACCAATTTAGTTTGGGAAACTTGGTCCACAGCACTGTTCTGTCCTATTCTGAAATATTGGCTGAGTGTCTGCTCTGATGGTAACAGAGAGGCAGGGTGTGGTCAGGTAGTGGGAGGTGGTGGGTGATTTAGGTGCAGATCAAGCAGGGTGTAGGAGTGTAAGGCTGTGAGGTTTGCAAGTAAGTTAAGTATGAGGACAGTTTAACAGTTACTCAGGTGTGGGATATGTATTTAATAGTCTTACTTTTCTTGAGTAACTGTTTTACGTCATCAGAACTATCTGACATTTCAACTTAAATGGAGACTGTCAGAGGGTTCTAGGCGTAGAAGAGTTGTGCAGTGGAATTTTCAATTTCCCAGGCATTTCCTTCAGCATGTGCTACAATAGGGATTCTGCAGGGTCCCCATGCACAACTCCAATCCATGTTCGCAACACGACTGTCTGACCAGCGGAAAATCTTCGCTAAAGTATTTAACAGTTATTTGAAGATTTTCATAATCAGCAGTAACATCATGACGGCAAAGTTTACTCTAAAGCAAGTAGTTGACCCCCGAAGAGTTACTTGGAAGAATTGATGGGCTTCAGTGTTATGAGCAATTTAATCTGATGTAACAACTGGAACATGTGAAAGCAATAGGAATATGGGTAGGATCTTTGAACAATTTGGTCAGGCTATTGTGTTTGTAATAGGTCAGTTCATGTTAACATGCTGTTGATTGGTTAACTCTGTAGCGTGAGTAATAGTGCATTTTTTGAGGAAGAATAACCAGACATTAGTGTTGAGAAGTTCCTGTCTTAGAGGAGGGTGTATTGATCTCCATAACCTCCCTAACCAATCAGGTCAGATCCCAGAATGAAACCCAGCTGATGGACCATTTCTTTGATTTTTGAACTTAGTTAATATTAGTTAATCAAACATATTGATAAGACTGCCGATGTTCTTTAACAGAGTGAAAAAAGAAGAAATAAACAAACAAAGCTAGATGCAAAAAACTTAGATCTTATCATCAACATCAACATCTTATTATCAACATCAGAACAAAGGTTTGACCTGTTTTTCAACATCATCATCTACTACAGAGACTCAATCCCAAAGAAATATCACAACTATCTTTTTTTAATGTTTCCTTAATGTCTGCTCGGAGAAAAACTGTTCTCTTCTGGACTAAACTGTTGTTCCTCTAAACTAAAACCTTGAACTGTTGTTGTAAAGTTAAAACTAAACTAATTGCCTTAATGTGTTTACTCTGTCTATCATAAATCCAATTGAATGACCATTTTATCCATTAACATTATAGAGGTTCTCCCAGGCACTCAACTATAGTCACATGCTTTCTTAGGACTGACGTACTTAAATCATTGTCCAAATGACTTTGACTTTTTTAAAAAATGTCTCAGAACTGACCCATATCCATTCCTTCCATTTTGAAATCTAAATTCATATTTGCATATATTTCATACCTTCCATCACGGATCCTGCTAGCGTTCACATCCTCCATTATATTTAACTACCTCTCACCTACTCATTATTGTTCAAGACAACAGGCAGATTATACTAACCTTGATTGAGACCGATCAGTTCTTACAAGGAATTCTTGTAAGATAGTATCTCTTCACAAAGCAAAATTTTACATTGCGTAACTGTAACTTTTTCTCCCTCAGTGCTACTGCATTCGCCATGAGAACCTTCAAACAATAAATGCAGTGTTTTACTTCCTCTATTTTCTAAATTCTAAAAAAAAGTTGTTTAAATACACTTCAAGTAAGAATTACAATTTTCACTGACAGCAATTGTACATGACAAATGATCTAGGTGCACTATTTACATAGAAGTATCAATAATTGTGACAAGTACTGTTTTTGAAAAATATTTTGCATGGTACAATATAAACTGCAAATGCTGGGTTGAAATCTCTAAGTCTGACTAGCTGAGAAAGGTTCCAACTGAAAATCATTCCTTTTGACTTTTACTCAAAGTTCTCAATATGAGCTATAATTGAATTCTGAGTTCACGGACGGCTTGATTGAATGACATAAAAGATAAAATGAAACAAAACCTCATTGATCCTGTGATAACAAGGTGTGGGGCTGGATGAACACAGCAGGCCAAGCAGCATCATAGGAGCAGGAAAGCTTGACGTTTCGGGCCTAGACCCTTCATCAGAAATGGGGGAGGGGAAGAGGGTTCTGAAATAAATAGGGAGAGAGGGGGGAGGCGGATAGAGGATGG
>JAHRHZ010000275.1:8464985-8487560 GCA_024137785.1 Ginglymostoma cirratum
TGCTCCTATGATGCTGCTTGACCTGCTGTGTTCATCCAGCCCCATGCTTGTTATCTCGGATTCTCCAGCATCTGCAGTACCTTTTATCTCAGATGCCAGCTTTTGTCCTTTTTAGCAGATCTGTATTTTGGGGTTGACCTATGTAAACATACAAACTATCTGAACCTCTCGACTCCGTAACTGACCTGCAATTGCATGGGCAATTTTCCTTGTTCTTCATTTCTATGGCTGGGATATTTTTTGTAAAAGTTCCCCAGTGTCTGGAAATCTTTTCCAAAATATACTATCGTAACGTGCCTTATTTACCATATAAATAAAATGTCCCATTTGGAAATTAGCAACTTTTTTGCTTGCCATTTCTTCACCCCACCCCACCCCACACCTCTCACCCACATCCAAACACCCCCACACACACACACCCCCACATACAGAACCACCCTCCACACGCAGAACCACCCCCCAACACACACACACAGAACCCCCCCAACACACACACACAGACACCCCCCCACACACACACACGGACAGCCCCCCACACACACATACACAAACTCCCTACCACGCACACGCCCACCCCACCACACATGCCCTACTCCACCCCCTCCACACGCGCACACACTTCCCTACACACACATCTTACCCCACACACACACCCTCCCCCCCCCCCCCCCCCGACACACCCACACCAAATTTGTCTCTTGGATTTCAGTGTTTTAAAGCGTTAGTGAATGGCACATAGAATTCATATGGTCTAAATGTTAGGTTTTGCTAGGGTGCAATGCTCCATAGAGCACCATTTGTTCACTGGCTTTACCAGTGATGCAATATAATTAGCTTTAAATCATTGACAGTTTGATTCACTTTTATCTGCTCACTATTGATATAAAAATGTACTGATTGAATAAAATCCAAAGTGTTTAGGAATTTGATGTTTACTGGAAAATGCAATCAAACGCCTTTACAATGATTTCTGATTAGTAACTGGCCTACCTCAGGGAGAGTGCACTCCGTTTCAGTTTTAATAGGGCTGCTCACATTATTAAGCATCTTTACTATAAGAGTTTACAGAGCCATGGACGCTGGCAAAACAAAAAGAGGGCTATTCAGGCCATTGTGTGTGTGCGGTAGCTCTTTACTGGAGGGAATCAAATTCTATACCGTGACTGATTCACTGGGCAGTCACTCCAATGATGTTTTAAATATTTTGCTATAACACCAGAAATACGGATATTAATGGAAAATGCATTGGACAATAACATCCTTGCATACTACTCAATTTAAAAAGAATTGCATTTAAGGTCTATCACAATGTCAGAGCTTGCTAAGTCACTTTGCAACCAATTAAATACTTTCAAAATGTCATCACTGTTGGTAATGGAGGAAATTTGGCAACCATTTTACATTATGGTTAAGAAGTAAATATCAGCTGGAGCACCACGTAGAGCTCATATAGTAGCGTGAGGATGGAAAGAGTGGTGGGACAGACAATGTACATATGTAAAAATGCAGTTAATGAAATCTTGGCTTTTGACTTCTGAATAATGAAAAGCCTCAGTAGTTTACCTGGAGAAAATGAAAATTGCCATATACATATTTTCAACCAACCTGTTCAAACATGTTATATCACAACTGTAAAGCAGATGGGCCTAGCACCTAGGTCCTCTGGCCCAGAGCTATAGACATTACCACTGTGCCACAAGAACCTTTAGAGCATTGCATTAGAAGCTGAACTTCATTATACATTGTTTAAGGCTATAAACAGAAGCTTGGGAGCTATAGACCTGTGAGCCAAACATCGGTGGTGGGTAGGTTGTTAGAGGTGATTCTGAAATATAGGATTTACATGCATTTGGGGAGACAGGAAATGATTAGGGTTAGTCAGCATAGTTTTGTGTGATGGAAATCGTGTCTCACAAACTTGATTGAGTTTTTGATGAAGTAACCAAAAACATTGATGAGGACAGAGTGGTAGATGTTGTTTACTTGGCCTTTAGTAGAGCCTTTGATAAGGTTCCACATGGTAGACTAATTAGTAACGTTAGACTACATTGGATTCGGGGCGAGCTTGCTGATTGGATACAAAATTGGCTTTACGGTAGGAGACAGAGGGTGGTGGTGGAGAGTTGTTTTGGACTGGAGGCCTGTGACCAGCAGTATTCCACAGGGATGGGTACTAGGTCCACTTTTGTTTGTCTTTCGTATAAATGATTTGGATAAGAGTATAGGAGTCAGGGTTATTAAGTTTGTGGATGACACCAAAATTGGTGATACAATGCACAGTGAAGAAGGTTATCAAATATTACAATGAGATCTTGATCAATTGTGTCAATCAGCTGACGAGTGGCAGATGGAGTTTAATTTGGATACATGCGAGGTATTGCATTTTGGTAAAACAAACAAGGGCAGGACTTATAAAATTAACGGTAAGGCCCTGGGTAGTTTTGTAGAACAGAGAGACCTAGGGGTTTGTTGAAATATGGATCGCAGGTAGACAGGGTGGTTAAGAAGGCATTTAGCATTTTTGCCTTCATTGCTCAGACTTTTGAGTATAGGAGTTGGAACAACATGTTGAGGTTGTACAGGATGTTGGTGAGGCCTCTTCTGGAGTACTGAGTGCAGTTCTGGTTGACCCATATAGGATGGATATTATTAAACTGGAGAGAGTTCAGAAAAGATTCACCAAGATGTTGCCAGGGATGGAGGATTTGAGTTATAAGGAGAGGCTGGACAGGCTGGAACTTTTATTACTGGAGCGTAGGAGGTTGAGGGGTGACCATATAGTTTATAAAATCATGAGGACCATAGATAAGCTAAATGGCAAAGGTCTTTTCCCTGAGGTGGGGGAGTTCAAAACTAGGGGGCATATTTTTAAGGTAAGAAGAGAAAAATTTAAAAAGGGCATGGGGGACAACTTTTTTTGCACAGTGAGCGGTTCGTGTGTGGAATGAACTACCAGAGGAAGTGGTGAATGCAGCTACAGTTACAATGTTTAAAAAAAAATTGAGTAGGTACATGAATAGGAAAGGGTTGCAGGGATATGGGCCAAGCACAGGCAGATGGGACTAGTTTAGTTTAGGAAGATGGTTGGCGTGGACTAGTTGGACCATTTCCATACTGTATGACTCCATGATTCTATTATAAGATGTAACTTTAATGTGTTTATGCTCTGCTTACTTTTATGACCAACTGGATTTTGAGTTTTTCAGTTCCCACTTTTAGTTGAGTTTAATTAGAAGTTGGTTTACACTTTGGTTAAAAATGTGCTTTAGCATTGCAAATTATCACAGCTTTTACTAATTATTTCTTCATTTTTCTTTCATTCCACCTGCTTTTTTGGCTTTTCTCCATTTCCAACTTTTCCTTTTCCTGATACACACTGTTCTGTCCGCACCTTCACTATGAATTTCCTTTGCTTACTGTAGCTGCCCTTGCCTTTTCTCTTGCAGCAACAGCCCAAGCACCACGGATCATTACAGGACCCACGTCGGTTCTACCACCAGCTGCCTTGAGAGCCCCGACACCAGCTGGTCCAACTATTATGCCTCTAATTAGGCAAATACAAACAGCAACAGTAATGCCTAATGGATCGCCTCACCCGACTACAATAGTGCCTCCTGCACCTGAAGCCAGTCTAATCTATACTCCTTACGACTATCCTTACACACTGGCACCAGCTACTTCCATCCTGGAGTATCCCATTGAACCTAGTGGTGTGTTAGGTAAGGAAACTTTTCAAGCATGATTGTTCCACTTCATGTTTACATCCTGGTACACTGTTTGAGCCGGTTAAGGCTCATTTAGTTTTACTGAAGCTTGACTTTTAATTCGTTGAGGTGTACAAGCCTATTTGAATTAGCCATTTGAAATGATAGTGTAACATCTGATGAGGATCTTGAGTTCTTTACAGCACTCTTGGAAAATCCATAATTTAAACTTCAGAAGTATTTAAGCTTCTGCTAGAAGTAAAGCATCAATAATAAATAAAGTCAGGATGCAATTATCTGTGCATTAAGCTGAGACCTAAGTTTGTGCTCATAATCATAACAAAATATATTTCGGCAGTTACATCTTCCTGCAATTGATTTATTCCAACAGACTTTAATGCCATTAGTTACCAATAAGGTATTGTCATTTGAAAGCCCTGGTAAGCTGTATGTGTCATGCTTTTTCAATTGTTTTTGTATAGTTAACATTACTAGAGAATTAGAGCTCATGCGGAGTTTTTTTTATTGCTCCAGCAATAAAATTGCAAAAAAATGGCAAGTCGCAAATATGAGGAAACATGCAAAAAATGAAAATAGCTGATTTTCAAGGAAGGCAAAAGCAAACTGCTAAGGATACTGGAGATCTGAATTACTTACAGAAGGTGCCTGGAGAAATTCAACAGGGCTAGAGAACTGAAGTTCCAAAGAAGAGTCGTATTAAAATTGAAATGTTAACGTTGTTTCTATCTCCCGGTTGCTGCCAGACCTGCTGAGGTTCCCCTGCACTATATGTTTTTACATTTGGGATCAATAACAAATGCACTGTGCCTAATTAAGGGCTGTGCTCCAACAGCTTGTGCGATTTCAAATAAACCTGTTGGACTAAAACCAGGTGTCATGTGACTTCTGACTTTGTCCATCCCAGCCCAACGCTGACACTTCCACATCATGGAAAAATGATGGCAGCACTTTTTATTAACCATTGTCTGTGGGACCAGGAGTATGGCGATTGATCAAATATTCTGGCTAATCTAAAGGTCCACATAAAATTGCACACTAAGCAATAGAAACATAATGCAGGGGGTGTACACATCACTGTCATACTTTATTTACAGCATAGATCAACTTTGCATTAAATAAAACTTACTGGCAGTGAGCCTTCTCACTCACACCCTCAACTGACTACTTAGACACCGCAGAGATCGTGATAACACAGTAAACTTCCGCCATTTGAAGAATATAGTTTTTGCCAGTTTGTTGAGAGTGCCAGTTCATAAGGTGCCAGTTAAAACAAAATTTGCTGTAGTTGACTAAGTTTATTTCAAGCCTCTTTTGGTTACCTGATAAGACATACAGTGTTGGGGCTGCGTGGGTATGGGGAGCGATATATTTGTTTCAACCTTCTATATAAATAATCCCCTTCTTTCAATTTCACCATCATTCACTTAAATCCTACCATAGAATTTAACGTTTCAATCTTAACATTGTACTTGAAAACAGAGGTTTTATAGTACATCATGTTTTCTACAGAAGAATGATAGGATAGAGAGAATTTCTCTGCTGAGGAACTCCAAAATAAGTGGACACAAATTTAAATTTGAAGAAGGGTCACTGGCCCTGAAATGTTAACTTTGCTTTCTCTCCATAGATGCTGCCAGACCTGCTGAGTTTTTCCAGCAATTTCTGTTTTTGTTTTAAATTTGGAAGATGGTTCCATGAAAAATGTCAAGAATTTCTTGACACAAAGGCTAGTAATAAACTGGAATTCCACCTTCCAAAATGCTGTTTAAGCCAGGTCAATAGAAAATCTCAAAAATTTAGTGATGGATTTTAGTGACACATTATGAAAACGATTAGAAGTTAAAATATCAATACAAGTAGGTATAGTTAATTGAAGATACAGAACGAATTGTGGGGTCTGAATCTTATGTTGTTTTCTTAAGTAAGTCTGAGTTGCATCAGGTTTTCTGGAGGGATTTCTGCCAAGGGGCCTGACAAGTTTACTTAACGTATCCTATCAAACTCACCTTACTAACTATCTGCCTGGGGGTACCTCTTGCCTGGTTTCTGCCCCATTTTACCATGTACCATTCTAAAGACAACTTGCCACTCAGCAGATATCCCATAAATGACCAGCATTCCTTGCAATAACATCATCTTTAAAAGCCCATTGTATACATGGACAAATGCTGTCAATCCAGAGTTATGCTGCACAGTTCCTGACATTTTCCCTGGATATGGCAGATGGGGAAATTGTCAGTCCATCTTGTAGGCATGAACCTGGATGTCCTGCTGGATGGGATGCTGCAGATGTCAGACTTCCTGTTTCCACAGGACCAGCAGAGGAGGCCATAGCACTAGCCCATGCCAGCTTGGTCTGAGGTTGCCAATTGTGTTAAAGATCTCTGTGCTGTCTGGAGAACAATGACCTTTTCTGCTCTGCCAGCATAAGTGCCACCATGTTTTCTCTGATACCTCACGCCTACTATATCTGTGTTATTGTACCCATCTCCCACTAATGTTCATATTCACCACTCTCATTAATCTTCCTTCATTGCAACCCTGACACCCTGCATGCTTCCTATGATGCCTAATGACTCGCTCAGGACACCTTCTGCTTGAACCAAAAGTAACAGCTGTGCCACCTACTTTCATGAGATAACAAGGTGTAGAGCTGGATGAACACAGCAGGCCTGCTCCTCTGATGCTGCTTGGCCTGCTGTGTTCATCCAGCTCTACACCTTGTTATCTAAGATTCTCCAGCATCTGCAGTTCCTACTATCTCTGAAACAACCACCTACTTTCATCTTCCTTAATACCTGTCCCTGTCTCATTCCAGGAGGAAAGTAGCCCACAATAAGGCAGAAAGAGTCAAGATAGGTAATGGGCTGCCCAGCATTTGACTTCTCACCCCTCTTTTTGGGAGGATCCTGACTATTCATCTGACTGCATTCTAGCCACTGGACTGGTCAGTTAAGAGGCTGTTCTTGAACCACCTGAGTGAAGGCTATCCCCCCCTTGACTTGACTGGGACATGCTGACAACCATGACAAGCTTCCCACCTCTGTGTCTGTGCTAAGTGGTAAGACAAGATAGAAGTAATCTGAAACAAAAACAGAATTCGTCGGAAGAGCTCAGCAGGTCTGGCAGCATCTGTGGAGAGAAATTAGAATTAATGTTTTGGATCCAGTGACTCTTCGTGAGAACTGATGGGTCTGTGGAATGGTACTGGACCTGAAATATTAATTGATTTCTCTCCACAGATGCTGCCAGATCTGCTGAGCTTTTTCAGCAATTTCTGTTTTTGTCTCTGATTTCCAGTACCTGCAGTTCTTTTTGGTTTTTATTTAGAAGTAATCTGAGCCTGGTATCTCTGGCTGAGGATGAAAGTGCGAAAAACAATGCAAGGTAGGAATGCTGTGAGCATTCAGGTAGGCTCAAAGTGACTGAGCACCATGACAGCTTGCGAAGAGTCCAGAGATGCACCTTGGGCGAGTAATGAGCTGGGTCCATGTCCTTGCTGCAGCATCACATTGATAGCTGTTGGTGCAGCATTAAATGCAGAAATGTCCTTTAAGGAGATGGGCAGTGAGAGTTGCTCGAGGTCATGAGTGTGTACATGACCAGTGCCCATGGAACGTGCCCTAGGATGCTGGTGCCCAGTGTCCAATATGGAGGCCCTTCAAAGCAAGTGATTAGCTGAATTCATCAGGCACTCCTTCCAGTTTCCTTGTCTAGCTTGGTAAGGTAGGAAGCTGATATTAATAAGGTGAGTTGGGCCATTAACGAGGTATTCAACAAGAATTATCTCCCGTAATTGGTAACTTGCCACTGTCGAACAAACTCAATGTACCGTTTTAAAAACGTGTAAAAAGTGGAACGAGATTCTCCCAATGTCCAGGTGGACTTCACCAAACCATTACCGTCTGATTCTGCCATAAGTTTCCCTATAGTCCATATTGCTCAGACTGCTGTAAGATTCTACCCTATGTGCTGAATGGCTTTGCCTTGTTCTTATATTCCTGAAGCCTCTTTGAGTCAACTGTTATTAAATTTGCTATGTTGTTGTGGTGCAGTTCCTACAAAAATGCTTTGCATATTTTCATGGTAAAGGTTGTATATGATATTAATTAAATTTTGGTGGATGTAATCTTTTTCTCTCATTATTAAAGTTGCACATTTTTTATTGACAGGTTTTTGCAGTAGTAATTATATAAAAGAAAAGTATTTTCTATTTATCGTGACAAAGCATATCTGAATGTATTTGTTAGCATCACAGAAGATCATTTAAGATATAGGACAAAGCCAACAGGCTGTTTTACTAACAGGAAAATGCTGAAAAAAATTGACCTTCTGCCTATAGGTGTTGACTGTTTGTCGGCATTTTAGGGTAGGTGATGGCCTATGGTATAGTCTCAGGACTAGCAATCCGGAGACCCAGGTAATGTCCTGAGAGCCTGAGTTCAAATCCCATCATGGCATATGGTTCACTGACGTCCTTTTGGGGAGGAAACTTCTGTCCTTACCTGGTCTGGCCTACTTATCAGCCCAGATTCTCAGTGATGTAGTTGATTCTTAACTGTCCTCTGAAATACCTAGTGAGCCAGTTAGTTGTATCAACTGCAAGTAAAGAGAAAAGCAATAAGCCTGGATGTTCACAGCCACTCCAATGTTCCAAGCATGGTAATTGGTGTCCAGAATTTACTGCTGTGCATTATCTCAGAGATCCGTGCAGCTGGTAGGAAAATTAGAGGGAACACTACAGAATGCAGTTGCCAAAATTAGGAGAGCTGTCTCTCAGATTAGTCAAGCAGCAGCCGACCTGGTCATAATCATGGAATCGTATCTTACACAGAAATGTTCCAGACAGCACCATCACTGGGTACATCCTGTTAAATCAACAGGACAAATCCAGCAGAAATGGCGGCAGTTGTACTGAAGATGTGTTCCAGAACTTGTTGCACCCCTAGACAAGCTGTCCCAGAACAGTCACAACGCTAGCATCTTCCTGATAATGTGAAAAATTGCCAAGGTATGCCCCTTAACAAAAGCAGGACAAAGCCAACGTGGCCATTTTACTGCCCATCTGCCCATCCTCAATCATCAGTAAAGTGAAGGAAGGTGTCATCAACAGTGCCATTAAGCAACTCTTGTTTAGCAGTTATCTGCTCATGGATAACAAGGTGTAGAGCTGGATGAACACAGTAGGCCAAGCAGCATCTTATGATGCTGCTTGGCCTGCTGTGTTCATCCAGCTCTACACCTTGTTATCTCGGATTCACCAGCATCTGCAGTTCCTTTTATCTCTGATACAATTATATCTGCTCATGGATACTCATTTTGGGTTCCAACAGGGCCACTCAGCAACTGACTTTATTACAGCCTTAGTCCAAACATGAACAGAAGCACTGAATGCCATGGGTGAGCTGAGACTGACGGCCCTTGACATTAAGGCCATATTTGATGGAGTGTGGCATCAAGGAGCCCTAGCAGAACTGGAATCAGTGGGAATCAGGAGAAAACTCACTGCTGGTTGGGGTCTTACCGAGCACAAAGGAAGATTGTTGTGTTGGATGGAGGCCAGTCATCTCAGTTCCAGAACATCTGTGCAGAAGTTCCTCAGGGTAGTGTCCTAGACCCAGTCACTATCAGCTGCTCATCAGTGTCCTTCCTTGCATCATAAGGACAGAAATGGGGATGTTTGCTGATGACTGCATGATGTTTAACACAATTCATAACTTCTTAGATACCAAAGTCTTCCATGCCCAAATACAGCAAGACATAGACAATATTCAGACTTGGACTGACAATTAACAAGTAACATTTCTGTTACATAAATCCTCTCCTGTTGGCCATTACCTGGCAATTAACTGTCACGTTTTGACATTCAATGGTATCACATTGGCTGAATGCCCACTGTCAACATCCTTGGGGTTACCATTGATCAGAAACTCAACTGGTCTGGTCATATATGTAATGAGGCTATAAGAGCAAGTCAGAGGCTAGGAAGACTGTAGTGAGTAACTCACCAAAGCCTGTCCACCATCTACAAGGCACAAGTCAAGAATATGATGGAATACGCCCCACTTACCTGGATGAGTGCTGCTCCAAAAACAGTTAAGCTTGACACCATTCAGGACAATGTAATCTGCTTGATAAGCACTACCTCCACAAACGTTCACTCCCACCACTACAGATGCTCAGTAGCAGCAGTGAATGCTAGCTGCAAAATGCACTGCCGAAATTCACCAAAGATCCTTGGACAGTACCTTCCAAACCTACAATCATTACCATCTAGAAGAACAAGTGTGGTAGATCCATGGGAACGCCACCACCTATAAGTTCCCCTCCAAGTCACTGACAATCCTGACTTGGAAATAGATCACCATTTCTTCAAGTCACTGGGCCAAAATCTTGGAATACCCTCCCTAATGACATTGTGTTTGTACCTATGCCAAATATACTTCAGTTCCAGAAGTCAGCTCACCACTATCTTATCAAGGGCAGTTGTGAATGGGAAACAAATGCTGGCCTAGCCAGCGATGCCTATATTCCATGGATTAATAAAAGAAAGTGTAGCGTGCCGGTTGCTGAAGCTGAAACAAATCACTGTTAGCATTTCACAGACATTCTGATTATATATAAAAAGATGCCTTTTGAGGCTCTTGAGAATAATCCCAGTTAGTTTTAAGGAGCATTGAATGCTTAGGGCAGCACTTTGTTGAAAGCTAATCATCATTTATCTCATATCACTCTGAGACAGCTCTTTTAGACTATTTTGAGCCTCATGTATATACTAAGTATTCGAGATCCGACAGAAAAATATCGCTCGTTTTATTGTTCCACATTCAGTCTTTACATCTGTTATTGGAAACAAATGCTTTCTCTTCAATTTATAGACCATATTTCTGACCGTTCCATGGTTGGCATCATAGTAAAAATACTATGATGTTTAGCACTGGAACTGTTACTTCTGGTACATTGCTACATGTTCACTGCACTCCTAGCTAGAATATTTAACTATTGACCATTGAGAAACATTTATTGATCTCTCGCCGCACATTGCTGTGTTTTTTTTTAAACCTGCTGAGCTCTCTATCATTACTAATTCTTACACGTTACTAATTCCTTCACATAAAATTCTTTTTTGAAACCACAAGCTTTTTATTTGCAACAATTGTTACAAGATAGAGTAAAACATAACCATCTATATGACCTCTGTTAGTAGTCTATATTGGTAAATAATAGACACTCACTAACACATTTGAGAGTAGAACATACCATGTTTGTAAGGATGATATGAACACAGCCAGATGGAGCAATCTTGAAGGGCTGAATAGCTTACTCCTGTTCCTGTGTTCTGTATTTCTATGGATGCATATTGGTTTGTGTATTACAGAGGGAGCCAGAGACATTAGGGTCCTGGTGAGGCCAAACCTGGAGTACTGTGTGCAGTTTTGGTCTCCTTACTTGAGAAGAGATATACTAGCACTGGAGGGAGTGCACAGGAGATTCACTCGGTTGATTCCAGAGTTGAGAGAGTTGGATTATGAGGAGAGACTGAGTAGACTGGGATTATACTCATTGGAATTCAGAAGAATGAGCGGAGATCTTGTAGAAACATATAAGATTACGAAGGGAATAGATAAGATGGAGGCAGGGAGGTTGTTTCCGCTAGCAGGTGAAACTAGGACTAGAGGGCATCGCCTCAAAATAAAGGGAAGCAGATGTAGGACTGAGGTCAGGAGGAACTTCTTCACCCAAAGGGTTGTGAATCTGTGGAATTCCCTGCTCAGTGAAGCGGTTGAAGCTACCTCGCTGAATGTTTTTAAGGCAAGGCTAGATAAATTTTTGAACAGTAAAGGAATTAAGGGTTATGGTGAGTGGGCGGGTAAGTGGAGCTGAATCTCAAAAAGACTCGGCCATGATCTTATTAAATGGCGGGGCAGGCTTAAGGGGCCGGATGGCTTACTCCTGCTCCTAGTTCTTATGTTCTTATTATCATTGTGAAAGTTTAACTTCTTAAAGAAAAATCCAATTAGGTGCAAATATTCTTTTGCCTTATTTAACACAAATGCATAGGAAACATTTCTTGAATAGTTTCTAACGATCTAACAAGGCTGAGTGATCAAGGTCTTTTTTTTTCCCCAGGGTTGGGGAGCCCAGAACTAGAGGGCACAGGTTTAAGGTGAGAGGGGAAACATTTAAAACAGACCTGAGGGGTAACGTTTTCACGCAGAGAGTGGTTTGTGTATGGAACGAGCTGCCAGAAGAGGTAGTGGAGGCAGGTACAATTATAACATTTAAAGGCATCTGGTACATGGCTTTAAAAGGATATGGACCAAATGCTGGCAAATGGAACTGGGTCAGATTGGGACATCTGGTCGGCTTTGACAAGTTGAACTAGTGGGTCTGTTTTCATGCTACATGACTCTGTGACTATGACTAGAAGATCCATCCTCACATGGTTCCTTATCTGAAAATGTTATATTTTAAGAAGTGCCCAGAATGCTATTATTTTCAAAAATCAGTGATAGCAGTTTGGATTGTAGAATTGCCTAAATGTCTGCCTTCTATTATTGTGTCGATGTTCATTAAACTACTGTGCAAAATTTGAAATATCTATGTTTTCTGTTGTCCTTTTGAGTTTCATTTCCTTTCTATCACCAAATGAGGCGCATTTAAACATGATAATTGAGGAAATAGGTTAATTTGAGCATAAAGATTGCAGAGTGAACATACAGCTTTTTAAAACAAGATCTTCCAGAAGCCTCAAGGAAGTTGAAGCTGTGTTCTAGCAATCTCATCTTTGTTTTTGAATCTCTTTGTGACCTCACCCCTCCCAAACTCTATAACTTCCTCCAACTGCACAACTGTCTGAAGTATGTCTTTTCATCTAATTCTAGTCTCTTGAATATCCCGATTTTAATGCTTTTGGTAACCTCTAGTCCTAACCTCAGAAATATTCTTTCTACACCTCTCCACCTCACTTTCCTCATTTTAATACACTCGTTGAAATATGGCCATCCGACCTAATATCATCTTATGTGGCTTGGTGTTGTTTTCTATAATGGTCCTGTGAAGTGCCTTGTGGCATTTAATACAGAAAAGCATGATATTATAGAATTATTATGGTGGTGAAGGCCATTTGGTGCATCATGTCTGCACTAGCTCTCCAATAATCAGTGCAACTTAATATCATTCGTCTGCACTTTCTCTGTACTGATGCATGTTGTTTCTATTTAAATAATGTCCATTTAAATACTGAATTGACTCTGCTTCCACCATACTTTCAAGTAGTGCAGTATCGACCCCAGCCTCTAGCTGTCTGAAAAAGTGTTTTCTCACATCACGTTTGCAGTTCGCTAAAAATTTCTGCCCTCTTGTTTACGAGCAGGAAGGGTTTCTCCCTACCTACCATATTCAGGCCTCTCATAATTCTGAAAACTTCTATCCAATCTCATCTTAGCTGCCTTTTTTCCAAGGAGAACAGTTTCAGTGTTTCCAGTTTCCCCTGGAAAAGTTTCTCATTCCTGGAACCATTTTTCCAAATCTCTTCTGTGTTCTGTCCATTGCGTTCACATCCTTACTATAGTGTAGTGCCCTGAACTGTACACAGTGCTCCAGCTGTGATCCAAAACAAAAGAGCCTCATATAAGTTCAGCATAACCTTCTAGTTCCTGTGCCCTATGGCCCTAGAAATAATGCACATGAAACTGTGTGCTTTCTCCACCTGTCCTGTCGCTTTCGATGATCTATGCAAATATACACTAGGTCCCACAACTTCTGACCCCCTTACATTTTGTAAACCCCTATTAGGTTGTCTGTCCATGTTCTTCTTACCAAAATGCATCACCTCACAATTCTGCACATGGAACTTCTACTCCTAACTGTCTGCCCACTTCACCCATTTGTTTATGACCCTTCGGAGTTCTGTACTGTCCTCCTGTTTCCAATGCCTCCAAGTTTCATATCATCTACAAATATTGAAATTGTCCTCTGCACACCAAGATCTTGAAAAATATCCATTGGCTTACTCTCTGTTTCCTTTTACTGAGCCAATTCCTTACAATGTTGCTACTGTCCCTTTTATTTCATGAGCTGTAAGTATTAGTCCTTGCTAGTCATATTGTTGAGTAGAATGGGTGCACAATTTAAATATCCTACTGTTTCTGAAAAGGAATCTATGATGACCAGGAAATGTGGTTCATAATAAAAGTACTGTCTCTGTCTCTTATTTGATAAAATGGATCTCATTTTAGACAACCATCCAGAATACAGTACCTAAATAGCGAAGCAATTTTGAATGTTTTGAGTCACATCACAGATTTGTTAATAACTTAGATTACTGGACGATGTATTACATTCTATTTTGTTTATCGCTTGAGGAGCCATTACATGTATGGAAAATTCTCTTCTCATTATCCATGTTCCAGTGGGAATTGCAGATGGAGGCAATAAGAGAAAACAGGGGAGCAAAGGAGCATCAGGAAAAGAAAATCAATCTTTTCACTCTTATTTGTATTTCTTCCCCTTTCATTTTCCCTCCCTGAAGGCATTTATTTCTGCTGGCACAGCTCTCCATAATTTCTGACTCTGTGGCCATGACATTGTATTGTATATTGTCGAAATTATGAATGTCAGAAAACTGTTTGACAAGGAAGACAAGATACATCAGAGTGGAGCCTAATTTTTTGCTTCACTAGAAATATTGAAGCTAACTGCAGGATTAGCTCCCCTCTCATCTAAATGCAACTAATTCTGCATAGATTGAATCTCTAAATAAAGGAATTCCTGGTCTATGTGACTCAGTTGCATGTAACGCTTTTAAGGTGAGCCATCAGGAGAGCTAGGTTTGACAATGTCTAATGTTAAATTAGTATGGAATAAAAAAAATTATTTTGAATTTTGAGGCTTTTAATGACTTCCCCAAAATTAGATTCTAGGGATTTCTGTTTGATTATTCATTTTAAGATGATATTGATTTTGCATTTATTGTCTATCCTTGGTTGCCCTGAGAAGATGTTAGTGGTTATCAATGTTATAGAAGTACTAATGAGTGGTTTGCAAAGTCACTTTGAATGGCGGTCACCCACATTGGCATGGGCCTAGAGTTGCACTGTTACCAAACTAGCAAAGGATGGCAAATTTCCTTTCCTGAAGAGCATTAGTGGATCAGTTTGTTTTGCAATATTCTTAAAGCTGCTTGACTATTTTTGAATTTTACCGATGCCAGCCCTTTGTTTTCCAGCTTTTAAAAAAATGAATTCCGATTTCTAATTTGAACTCTCATTTTTTTGTATCATTGGTTCAGGCTAGTTCCAAATTTTTCATTGTTCTTCAATCTTATAAGACACACTCTCAGATTTATTATTTTCATATTGAATTAGATATAGTCATTCTTACTGTCCATATCAAAATGAAGAATTGAATCTATTTGTATGTTTGAAATCCTTAAAGTAATTTAATCTTTATTGCATTGCTGCTGTTTGAAGCACAAACATATAAACATGCTTCTTTCTCTGTATATATATTTGTTCATGCAGATGCTTTTGGCCCAAAAATTTATTTCTCAATAGTCAAATGCTTCAATTCTGTCAGGGGAGTCCAGAGACAACAATACTCTTCTTTATCAGTATCTGTTCATAAAATGCACAACAACAACAAAAATCCATTGCTTCTATCAAAGATGAGGCACTTTGGCATGTTACATTTATCAAAGAGTATCTCCTTGAGAATTATTTCAGATTTACTAACAACAGAAGTAATATTCTGCCTGCATGAAAATTAGACTTCTGTTCACTCAAGCATTTTGCAGCTGATTTAGTTCAATTTGCACCAGGTATTTCATTTCTTAAAATTCCTTTTACTTAAATAAAAACAGTCAAATTATGTACCTGAAATTAACAGTCAAATATTTCTGAATAACATTCTGGCAACAAATGTCACCATAAAGTAAAATGATCTCCTGTAGCTGTGGACAGGACTTGATAAATTGAAAATTGGCAGTTAGATTGAGACAATACTATGGAATCCCATAAAGTGGAGATCAAGAACAGATAGACAGATCTGTTGTTTTCAAGCTTTTCTCCTGCTGGTGACAGGACCATTTTAGTGCATCTTAACTAAAGACTGCTTCATTTGAAGTGTTAAATTTGATAATTACCTGGCCAATGGTAGACATTAAAACCTAGTGTAATATCTGGGTTACTACACAACAGATGCCTCGTGACCACCAATTCTCTTCCCCAACTCCTATGCCCTCCTCCTACTCCCGCCCTCCTCCTACTCCCACCCTCCTACCACCACCACCCAACTCGACTAGATTCCAAAGCTAAACTACGAGACTATGTCCTGACCATCAGACAATCTCCCTTAACTTGAGTTTTGTTGGAGCTGGACTCATCCAGGCACGTGGTTGGTATTCCATCACACTTCTGATCAAACCTGATCCCATTTCAGAAAATCGTGTTGACTCTGCCTCATTACGTTAAACCTATTCAAGTGCCCTGCTTTAATTTCTTCAAGAACAGCTTCCATCATTTTCCCTATGACAGATATTAAGGTTACTTCCCTGTAGTTTCCTAGTTTCCTGCCTTCTGACTTCCTTATTTTTTGAAAAAATGAATTATGTTCACTATTTTCCCACCTAATTGAACAGTCCTGAATCAAGTGAGATTTTTGAAAATTAAAATCATGGCATTAACTCTTTCACTTGCCACTTCTTTTGAGATCTTGAGCTAATGACCGTCAGAACATGAATGTTTGTCAGGCTGCGGTTCTAGCAGTTTACTTAGTGCCACTTTTGTGGTGATTGTGATTTTCCTGAGTTCCTCCAACCCTTCCAGTTCCTGATTTATCACAGATTCTAGGATGTACCTTATATCTTCCATACTGAAAACAGGTACAAAACCTACACAATTTATCTGCCCATTCCATATTTTCCATTATTTAGACTCCATTTTTACCGTTTATCAGAACACTGTTCATTTTGTTAAATCTTTTGAATATTTGTAGAAACTCTTACTATCCGTTTTAATATTTCTGATTGACTTTCTCTCAAACTCTAAAAGTCCCCTGTTTATTAATTTTTTGGCCATTCTTTGCTATTTTTAAAATTTCATCCAATGTTCTGATATGCCACCTGCCTGCATGATTATGTGCTTTTTCTTTTATTTTGATGTCATCTTTACCATTTCTAGTTAATCATGGATAGGGGAATCCATCCATTAGATTTTTATTTGCTTATTGGTATATATTCTGTGTTTTATGCAATACCCCCTTAAATGTCTGCAATGACATTTCCATTGACTTATCTTTTAGTCTAATTTGCCAAGTCACTTTATATGTGCTTTTATGTCATCATAATTGCTCCACCCTAACATATGGTTACAGTTAGAGGACTTATATATCACTCCTGCAAGTAAAGTGTTCCCTTTTATCATTTCTGATTTCTACCCAAACTGTTTCCCTAATTGGTTTAGGCCCGAAACGTCAAGTTTTCCTGCTCCTATGATGCTGCTTGACCTGCTGTGTTCATCCAGCCCCATGCTTGTTATCTCGGATTCTCCAGCATCTGCAGTACCTTTTATCTCTGATACAATTTTATCCCTAATTTGGTTTCCTGAACTAAGGTATTCCATCTCTATTGTGTTAATATCATCATTAACTTTGGCACCCATTTTAGCTTGTAGTTACTTCACCTTATATTCTAACTAATGAAGCCACACTCCACCTCTTCCTAATTTTCTGTCAGTGCTAAATGGCATGTACTCTTCATAATTCAGGTCCCAATCCATGTCATCCTGTAGCCATGTCTTTGTAATGACCGCCAGAGTGTATTTATTCTTTTCTATTTGCACTCCCCCTTCATCTCTTTTGTTTCAGATGCTACATACATTCAGCTTTGGAGCCTTTCATTTTATACTTTTACTCTCTTCAAATATTCAGTCTTATCTGTTGGTTGACTCTTAGGCTCGTTACTCTATCGCTTCCTGTCACAACTTGTTTATTATTTCCCATCTTAATATATTCTCTTTAGTCTTGATTTCTACTCCTCCTAAATTTGATTCCTTGCTCCCACTATTCAGTTTAAAACCCTCTCTATTTCCCTAATTACGTGGTTGGCAAATACACTGGCCTTGACATGGTTCGGGTGGTAACCATTTCATTGATACAGATCCACCTTGCCCATTACTGGTGCCATTGCCTGACGAACCCAAACTCCCACATCAGTCTTTTGACCTACACATTCATCTCGCTAATCTGATTTTCCCTCTGTCAATTTGCATGTGGGTCAAGTTATACAGCAGAGAAAATGACCGTTGAGGTTCTTCTTCTCCATTTGGAGTCTCCCTTCTCATACTGACTAATCAGAACCTTCTCCTTTGTCATGCCGATACCATTAGTACCTACATAGACTACAACGGATGGATCCTTTTCTTTGGTTGCAAGTTCCTAAGCAGATGTCCTAAATCTTGGCAGTGAGCAGGCATTACTTTTATTTGGACACTTGCTGTTTGCAGCAGAGAACAGTGTCAGAACCCCTCATCACAATTACTTCTCCTACAATTATGACAACTGCAAAATTCCTTTTCATTCCCCTCTATTGAAAGGTTTCCTATGCCATGGTGCTATGATCAGTTAGCTCATCTATCTTGCAGCACTGTCTCTTACCCAAACGTTGAAAAATATTTCAAAATATCAGGACAATGAAAAGGTTGACATTCCTGCCCTCTAGGTCCAGTGATGGATCCCAGCCTTGCTAACAGTCGCACTTTTCTGTCCCTGAATCCTGACCAGATCAGACAACGTTACCCTAATAAGTGTGACTGCCTCCTGGTACAAGGAATCAGATAATGTTTCCTCTCTCTGATGTGTCACTGTGTCTGTAATTCAGCTTCCAGCTCTCAAATTGAGATGAAGCTACTCGAAGTTCCAACACTTACCGCAATTGCATTTGCATCTAGGAGACCAAATACCCATCCCCAACATGCTGAAACTTCGGCACACCACCTGTCATGCCAACCTTAACATGTTCTAAATAAATATTGAATTTAATAAATTAATTAAGTTGAACCTAAGGAATAGAATAAACTTTGGTCACTTAACAGATGCTGAGCTGATAACTAGTTTCCTCTTCCGTCGCAAAGTAAGAATCAATTCCCGAAGCTAAAGAAGTTTGGGAAAGCAAAAGCAGCAGAACACCTCGTTTCCTTCTTCCCTGACCTAGTTTAGCCACTTAATTCCTATACTGTATTGCACGTTTCATTCAAATGTGAAGTTACTTTAAATTGGCTTGTTTTATATGCCCCTTAAAAAAGGCCTTTCTGACTCATTTCATGGGGATTCAGTTTCAGCTGTTAATATTTAAATCAGCTGTTCTTTCACTGGAAGACTTGTTAAAACCATGCTTAAGGCTGGTAACTACAGAATTTAAACTGTAGATTTCAATTTTAAACCATAAATCTCACCCTCATTGACTTCGCACTAAATTAGATGTTCATAAAATGAGAATATAGATTTTTATACTCAACAACGGTAGGTATTCAGTCCTCAGTTATCAGCCCACAGGAATGAATAAATACTTAATAACTAGTAATATTTTAAAAATGAACATGCTACATGTACTGAAGCCAGGCAGCATCAGAGGAGCAGGAAAGTTGTCGTTTCGGATCAGGACCCTTCTTCAGCCCATTTCTGAAGAAGACTCCTGACCCGAAACGTCAGCTTTCCTGCTGTGATGCTGCCTAGCCAGCTGTGTTCCTCCAGCTCCACACTTTGTTATCTCTGACTCCAGTATATGCAGTTCTTGCTATCTCTGTGTACTGAAGCTGTGTTTTGAAGTATAGAAAACAAGTTGGACCACTACACACCATTTGCAAGTTTTGCGATTTGTTTTCCTACTGGGTGGCAGTTGTGGGGCTTTCTATGTGACAGACCTTAGCCAAAGTCGATTTATTATCCAATCAGCAACCTCTTATCTTCTTGTCTAAATTGTTGTGATGATTTAAAATTCAACAATTTTTGCATTTGTCTTCATGAGTACAAGGTGAAGGACTCTGGCAATGTATCTCTGTCTTCAGCAGTTTTCCACTTTGAGAAGTAATTACATTTTCCAGTCAGCATTGTCATGATTGTTGAACATACATATAACTCGTGTAAAGGAAGCAAAACTATTTTACTTGCCATTAAACTCTTCATGCTTCTAATCCATAGATCACATCTCTGTGCACCTGAAGAAAAATGCAGCAAATGCTGAAGTCTGCCCACCTCCATGAAAATTAATTTGCCTGGGAAAGACTTTCATGTTCGATGTGTAACTGAGTCCAGGATTTACCCTGCCATTTCCACAAATGGGGAAATTCTGGCAGTAATTTTTGTCCTTGTTGGCACTCTGGGCATTGCCCCACCGATGTAGCTTAGTCTGCATCCATGCCTGGCCACCAGACATAACTTTTCACCAACATCTTCATTTTGGAAACCCTTAGATGACCCTGATGGAGTTCAGCCAGTATGTGGCAGCGATCTTTGCTGGCAACAATCACTCTTGCTCCCCATAATATTATTTTGTCCTCTGCTGTGATCTGGTCTGACTGGGTCCACAAAGGTTTCAATTCTGGTTGTGATGGCCCTGTGGTTTCCCTCATCATCGCCAGCTCTTTCATTTTGGCCAGACTGGATCTTTCTGCATCCATAGTCTGATATTATCAGCTGTGATTGGAGGTGTGTCCAGAAAAATTTAAAACCATTACGGACCCTTACAATGGCAGTACCACCAGTGGCGTATCTGCCTGTGGGAGGCAGCTCAATGCGTCTGCATTTGCAACTTGGCCTCCTGGACAGCGTTCCAACTTGTAATTATACATATTTAGTATTAGTATAGATTCGTCCTGAATCTATAGCCTTGTCCTCTTTAAGTAGGCCTAGCAGGGCTGTGGTGCATTATTATTACAAATTTGTCTGTAAAGGTATCAGTGGAACTTCCTGACTCCAAATATGACTGCCTAAACTTCCTTCTCTATCTGGGTGAACTTACACTCTTCATTAGCCAAAGTCCTGGATGCATATGCTATTGGGCATTATTCTTCATTGGGCCACCTATGAACTAATGCTACCCTGATGGCATGTGGGAAGACATTGCGTGTCAGTACCAGATCTCATTTGGAATCACAGTGTGCCAACACCTTAGAGGATCATAACTATGTCTTCACTTCCCTGAAAGCCATGGTGTGGCTATGTGGCCATTTCCAAGGCTGATCCTTTTCTAGGAGTTGATGAAAAGGTGCTAGGATGGAGGCCAGGTTATTTATGAGCTTTTTGTAATAATTCATCAGCCCAAGGAAGACTTAAACTCCAGCCCAGGCATCTTTGATTGCCCTCACTTTATCTTCCAATGGTGTAACCTGGTCTTGTCAACTCTGTAGCCCAAGTATGTCACTTGTGGGACTGAAACATACATTTTTCCCATCTTAGCCATATACCCACCTGGGAGAAACGTCTAAAGAGTATATACAAGTTCTGTAAGTGCTCCTTATTGGTCTTCCCCGTTGTTAGCACGTTATCAAAACAAATGGTGACCTGGGGTTGACTTTGTAAAATATTCTGCATTATTCGCTAAAAAATTGCACAGGTTAACAGTACCCAAAATGGCACTGTGATATATTGGTACAAGCCTTTATGAATATTCATTATAGTGTACTTCTGGGAATCCTCATCTAACTGTAATTGCAAATATGCATGGTTCATGTCCAGTTTCATGAAGGACTGCCTGCCCCCACCAGCTTTGTGTAAAAGTCTTCAATGCGAGCAAGTGGGTATTTATCCAGCTCCAAAAAGCAGTTTACTACTTGTTTGAAATCCCCACAAGTACGAACCGATTCATCGGACTTCAAAATCAGTACAACTGGTGCTGCCCATTCCACAAACTGAGCTGGTTTAATGATTCCTTCACTGTGCAGGCCTTGCAGAATTGTGGAATTGCTTCCTGGCTGACATACAAAGTGGCCTTGACTCCCTTAATAGTCCCTCGACCTTCCTGAAAGACTTCTAGGCATTTAATTGGGACTTCACTCAGGCAGCCATTTTCTAATCGAAAAATGTCGCGCCCATCTGGGTAAATCTGTCTCAACCAATTTGGGCCTGAGCCTTTTACTAGAATCAGTGGTAACTGAACCAGCTGCTTCTCATAAGAGATTAGTACTATAATTTTTCCTTCTTTATTAATCTTTTAGTAATTATTTGCATAAATATTTTTACATTATACCCAAACTTCTGATTGCCACCTGTCTTTGTAGAGTTATGTTTGTCATTTGAGTTTGATATGATCTTCAACCTTTTTTTGTTAGCCACGGATGATGGGTCCATTCCTGGGAATTTTCTTATTTGTTGGAATCTATCTGTGCTTCTGGAATATTTCCTTAACTGCTTTCCACTGCATCTCTATTGACTAATCCGTTAACCATAATTGCCCTTAGCAAAACACTAGTCTTGGAACTACAGTAATTAATCCTATTCATTTGGTCAAAATCAGGTCTAGCATAGCGTGCTGTCAGGTGAGTGCCGTAACATGCTGGTCTAAGAAATTGTCCTGAAAATACGCAATGAATTCTCCCTCTAGACTACTTTTTCCCCATCTCATTTTCCATATATATAGTTTAAAATCTCCAAGGAAAATTGCTATACCCTTTGACAACTGTTATTATTTCTTCCTTAAAACCTCATCTGAACATGCAGTTACCTGTACACAACTCCCAGAAGTGACCTGAGATAGTAGGAACTGCAGATACTGGAGAATCTGAGATAACAAGGTGTAGAGCTGGATGAACACAGCAGGCCAAGCAGCATCAGAGGAGCAGGAAAGCTGACGTTT